>JBBMOL010000715.1:21743-56688 GCA_037954665.1 Laguncularia racemosa
AGGAATTCAAGGTATTCAAATAGTTACCTGTTCTTCGTTCATCTGGAAATTCGTATAAAAAAAAAAGAGAAATTCGTACAAAAAAAAAAAAAGAAGAGAAATTCGTATTGAAAAAAAAAAAAAAAAAGGAAGAACATTTTCAGTAATCGAGTATCTATAGTTCTCGTTCATTCGATTGCGTCATTGTGTCCCTAGTGGAGTCCTTATCCGTGTTTTCTTAATTGACTGTTGAATTGAAACCCGTTTGTTTAAAAAGTTGAGTTGCCCTAGTGGTTTATGTTAAAGAAATTTTGATTGAGTTCTGATCAAAGAGCCTATAAGAGCGAGTTGAGAGGATCATTTATTTATTGAACGAAATACGAGTGAATCCACATCCGTGAGTGTAAACAAGTGAGGGAGTGAATTGTGAGGTTTATATTTTCTTTGTGTGTTATTTCTAACCTTTTTGTGCAGCACAATGTCTGGTTAAAGTCCTACTAGTGGAGAGAAGGGAGGTGTAGATAGTAAATTGATGTTGGAGGCATTATTCGGTGAGATGAGAAAAATACTGAGTGCTGAAATGGAGCATGTCCATGAGAGGTTGGATAAGATGGAGCAGAGTAGGGAACCGTCCGATAGTAATGTTGTGGGGAGAAGAACCATAGGCATTCAAGAGGGGGAGTGAGTATAGAAGAGAAGGAGGATACTGATTTAGGGGAATATGGTTTCACGAGGGAGAGAAGAGATACCCAACGGCGAGATGGAAATTTAGGTAGTATTAAGATGAAGATACCTTCTTTTCAAGGGAAGAACGATCCAGAGCTGTATTTGGAGTGGGAGAGAAAAGTGGACCATGTATTTGATTGCCATAATTACAGTGAGGAGAAGAAAATAAAGTTAGCTGCAGTTGAATTTTTTGATTATGCCAGTGTATGGTGGGATCAGCTAGTGCGTAATAGGAGGAGGTATGGTGAGAGGCCTGTTAGCACTTGGAATGAGATGAAAACCATTATGCAGAAGAGATTTATCCCTAGTCACTATTATAGGGACTTGCATAGGAAATTACAGGGGTTGACACAAGGGTCCAGGAGTGTGGAGGATTATTATAAGGAGATGGAGATAGCTATGATTAGAGCTAACGTGGATGAGGAAGATGAGGCTACAATGGCTAGATTCATCAATGGGTTGAATCGGGAGATCGCTGATGTAGTAGACTTACAACAATATGTAGATATTGAGGAATTGTTGCATAAGGCGATCAAGGTAGAGAAGCAGTTGAAGTATAAAGGGAATTCTAAATCTTGGGCGACTTCTAACTCTTCATGGAAGTCAAATTGGAAGAAGAATACCGCAGACTCAAAACCAAAAGAGGATGTGAAGGCCAAGAGTCCAGTTACTTCCTCTAAAGGTAAATCTGACACTAAACCATTCACTAGAACCCGTGATGTTAAATGTTTCAGGTGTCAGGGGTTTGGACATATTGCATCTCAATGTCCAAATCAAAGGGCCATGATCTTTCGGGATAATGGAGATGTGGAGAGTATTAGTTCCAGTGATGATGACATGCCACCATTGGAGGATGGTAGTGATGTGGACGTTGAGGGACCCGTGAGTGGGGAGTTACTAGTTACTAGGCGTGTCCTTAGTACTCAGCCTAAGGATGATGGTGAAGGGGTTCAGCGTGAGCATATTTTTCATACCCGATGTCATGTGCAGAAGAAGGTATGCAGCTTGATCATTGATAGTGGTAGCTGTACTAATGTTGCTAGTACCTTATTGGTTGATAAGTTGAGGTTGAAGACTTTGAAGCATCAGAAACCATACCGGTTACAGTAGTTGAACGAGTGTAGGGAAGTGAAGGTGACTAGGCGGGTTCTTATTTCATTCTCTATTGGGAGCTATCATGATGAGGTGATGTGTGATGTAGTTCCCATGCAGGCTAGTCACATATTGTTGGGGCGACCATGGCAGTTCGATAGGAGGGTAATGTATGATGGGTACAAAAACCATTACTCTTTTGTCTTAAACAAGAGGAATGTGGTTCTAACTCCTTAGAAACCATGGGAGGCTTGTGAGGATCAGGTGAGGCTAGCAAAAGAGTTCAAAGAGAAATACTTGAGTGGACAAGAAAAGAATGAAAAAGAAAGAAAGAGTGAGAGGCATACACTTGTGAGCCAAGAGAGTGAAGAGCTTAACACACTGAGTGGAGAGGGAATGGCAGTAGAGAGTGTAGTTGCAAGAAAAAGTGAGGTTAAGAGCGCAATAGTGACCAGGAAACAATTACTTGTACTCATGTACAAGGATTTGTATATTACTACTACTAACCTTAACTCTTCGTTGCCAAGTGCGGTTGTTTCTCTTTTGCAGGAATATGAGGATTTGTTTCCTAAGGAAGTACCAAGGGGATTGCCTCCACTAAGAGGCATTGAGCACCAGATTGACTTTATCTCAGGTGTTTCCATTCCTAATCGGCCAGCTTATCGGGCCAATCCAGAGATTGTGCGATTGCATGGCTTGCTTAATTCTATTGTGATTCATAAAAATTTGAAACAATGGGAGAACTGTCTACCACATGTAGAATTTGCATATAATAGGACTGTGCATTCCACTACATCCTATTCTCCATTTGAGATTGTGTATGGTTTTAATCCTTTGACTCCACTAGATATTTTGCCTTTGCCTATTAATGAATTTGTTGATCTTGATGGAAAGAAAAAGGTAGAATTTGTGCGGGAATTGCATGCTCAGGTTCGGGCTAACATTGAGAAGAAAAATGAGCATTATGCTCGCCAGGCCAATAAGGGTCGTGTGAAGGTTGTTTTTCATCCAGGAGATTGGGTGTGGGTGCATCTGAGAAAGGAGCGATTTGCCAAACAGCGAAAGTCTAAGTTGCACCCTAGGGGAGATGGACCATTCCAAGTGTTGGAGCGCATCAATGATAACGCCTACAAGATTGACATACCAAGTCACTATGGTAACGTAAGCACAACTTTTAATGTTTCTGATCTTACTCTATATGATGCAGGTGATTCGAGGACGAATCTTTTCGAGGAAGGAGGGAATGATGGGGATCAGCTAGCATCAAGAGTTCAAGAGTCAAAGTCCACCGACTCGTTACATGGTATGGGAGGTCCAATGACAAGAGCTAGAGTTAGGCGGATGAGAGAAGCTTTGCAAGGCTTAGTGATGGAGCTGCAAGAGAGGGAACCAAGCTTTACTAAGGAATCCAAGAGATCATACACGGCCTCCATACACGGCCCAACAGCACGGCCAGCGGCACAACCGTGTGTCTCAGCAAAATTCTCACAGAGGAGTACACAGCCAAAAGGCACGGTCGTGTATGAAACCGTGTATCGTGCTTGTCACATACATAGTGTTATATACGGCTCGGAGACACGGGTCAAGTATGCGACCGTGTAACTTGTTCGTCGCCTGCCCAGTGTCATATACGGCTCGAAGACACGGGTCGTGTATGCGACCGTGTACCTTGTTTGTCGCCTGCCCAGTATCATACACGGCTCGGAGACACGGCCATGTATTACACCGTGTACTACGCGTATCTTTTTATTTTCGTTCCGCGTATTTTCCTTTCAAGACATTGTACGAGGAAGTATAAATACCCTTTTGTAAAAAACGCTAGGGTTACGAATTTTACAGATTGGAATACATATCTTGAGGGTTTTCTCTCTCTTTGTTCTTTGCAAAAGAACTCTTTCGATTTCTTCAATCTAAACGCTTGGGGAAATCATCTTGATAACTTAGGTTTCAATCAACAGGTGTGGTTGGGGTCTAGTTCCGTTCACCGCTTGTTCAAGACGATTCTTGGGGATCCGATTTCAAATCACGATCGTCGGGTTCTAGGTTTAATATACCTAGGGTTCGCATCAACTTTATTTCTAAAAACACTTTATAATGATATATTGATTGTGCAAATATATGTGGATGATATTATTTTTGGATCTACTAAAGAATTATTGTGTCAAGAATTTGCTGAGACTATGCAGGTAGAATCCAAAATGTCAATGATGGGAAAATTAACATTCTTTTTGGGACTTCAAATAAAACAAACAAAAGAAGGAATTTTTGTCCATCAAGAAAAATACATAAAACAAATACTAAAGAAGTTTGGATATGAAAACTGCAAGAAGGTTACAACACTAATGAGTACTTCAACGAGGTTAGACTCAAACTCTAATTGACAGAAGGTAAGTGAGAAACTCTATAGAAGTCTTAGAGGTTCTTTATTGTACTTGACAACATCGAGAGCTGATATTTTGTTTAGTGCGTGTTTATGTGCTAGATTTCAATGTGCACCAACATAAATTCATTTATCAGCTGTAAAACAAATTTTTAAGTATCTTTTTCATACTTCAAATTTAGGCATCTGGTATCCCAAAAATCAAAATTTTAACTTAATAGGATATTCTGATACAGATTATGCCGATTGTAAAATCGATAGAAAAAGCACATCCAGTACTTGTCAATTTCTAGGTGATAAATTAATTTCTTGGTCTTCAAAGAAACAAAACTCTATTACTTTATCCACGGCTGAAGCTGAATATGTTTCTATTGGTAACTGTTGTGCACAAGTTTTATGGATTAAACAACAATTGAATGATTATGGAATAAATTTTAAAACTATACCAATTAAATATGATAATACATGTGCAAATAATTAGACTAAAATCTAGTACATCATTCAAGATCAAAGCACATAGAAATTAGACATCATTTTATTAGAGATCACGTCAATAATGGAGATATAAATGTTGAATTTGTTCCAACTGAAAATCAATTTGCAGAAATTTTTACAAAACCTCTTAAAAAGATAAAATTTGAATTTATAAGGAATGGATTAGGAATTTGCAATCCTTTTTAAAATTTTTAAACCTTTCTATTTCATTTCTTTTCTGATTTATCTTTTAAACCTTTTTATTTCATTTGCAATCCTTTTCAAAGGATAGTATTGTAATCTTTATTTTTTTTTATCCTATCTTTCGGTCACAACTATTCATCTCTTCCTCTCTCTCTTTTGTGTTTACCATGGCCCCAAAACCTCCAAACGAATCAAACAAAGAAATTTCAAAACAAAACCCTCGAGTAAACCTTTAATCATCTATGATGAATCTCCTGAACCTGCAATGAAAGAAAAGGGAACAACATCCAGTTCCGAATCCTTCACTGTTTCAAAAACCTCTTCGAAAAGGAAACGTCTTCTATGAAAGGAAAAGAAAAGGTTTTTCAAGAAACTACTTCTTCAAGGAAGATGGCAAAGAAAGACACCAAAAGGAAAAGTTTACAAAGCTCTGAACTTGCAGTGGGAAAGTCTTTTGGCAAAAGGAAAAACGAGGTTCGTTCCTATTGTTTTGTAGACTTTAGTTTCTTTACAAATAATGGTTTTTTATTGGAATGAGTTGTTAGAACATATTGGCTGTATGAATCTATGTTCTAGTCAAGTTCTTGTTTTGGAGAATGTATAAAAGAGTTCTATGGGAATTTAAATCTATTGGAAGGAAATGTTCTGTTCTCAAAGGTATGTAATCAAGAAATCAAAATCTTTAAAGAAGATATTTTTAAGCGTTTACACATGCAAAATGTCAATGATGATGTGGAAATGCATAATCTATCTAGAAATGAGTTGTATGCTACCGTGAATGGAGGTCTACAGATAGATTATGGAAAGGAGGAAATGATAATTGATTTCAAGTTGTTTCCACGAATTATACATAAGATTATCATTGAATGTATTTGTCCACAGAAAGGGAGCACAACTTCTATGTCAATAGATCATGCACAGATTATCTATGCTATGATCTATAAGAAAAATGTAGACATGGCATCACGTATAATTGATCAAATTTGGAGGAATAGGGAAAGTCTTATTTTTGGAAGTGTTCTGATCAAAATCTTTGAATTCAAGAGGATTGTTTTGCCCCCTAGTTCCATAGAACCTATCAAATTGAAACGAATTGGGAAAGAAGTGCTTCATCATATGTCAATTTATGTTAAAGATTGTTTGTGGTATGCGAACAATAGTTCTCATTACATACATAAACGACATAAGAAATGAACTGCGTTACTTATTCAAGAAGAAGCTCCAGATTATGGTTCAGAACCAAGAATAGAGCCACAACCTAGTGATTCTCAAGCTGGAATAAGTGTAACCAAAGAAGTAATGCTCAATGTTAATTTGGAATAAATGAAATCTCTTGTGAAAGAAGCTATGAAAGACGAGCTTTCAGCAGTTGTGAAAGAAACTATCAAAGAAGAATTTTCAGTTTCTCAAATGTCTGATGTTAAGGTTTTAGAAACTTTGGAATTGAAAGTTAAAGAACAATCAGAAGCAATCTCGATCATCAAGAAAAATTCAGAGAAGTTACTCACAGAATTTCATCATTACAAATTCTTGTATGATGAATTTAGTGCTGCAACCAAAAAGGATTTATCCAACAACGTCTATGCTTTTGATAACTTTGTTTCTCAGGTAAAAAGGATTGGAGAATCAGTCACGACATTGTTCAAACTTTTAGATTCAAAGACTGATAAAACATCACAAGCCGTCACTAGCCTTCATGTAGAGATCAAGTTATTCCCGTCAAAATATTTTCCAGACTATGTTCGTAAGGAAGCCCATGTCATTGATCTGGAAAGTTCACCTGACAAACATTCTTCCAAACCCTCCACCACAACTTCAACATCATGGGTCACTCGATCCAAAAAATCTTAGTTTTTATCTTCACTGACTTTGTTTCTTACAGACTTATTTTGTTAAGACTCATGATTCAAAGACCTTTTATTTTCTTTATGCATAAATTTAGGAGGAGTTATTTTTTTGATGATTAACAAAAAGGGGGAGAAAATATAAAAACAATATGAAAAAGAAAGCATAGGGTAGCAGGAAGCACATAATTGTTTGATATATATGTTATTGTTTGTTTGATATGGTTGTCTGATATATATGTTGTTGTTTGCTTGTTAGATTTTTGTGTGATTATATCCGTTCGTGTTATGTAAAAATGTTTTGATACTGAGAAAGCAGGAACGCTTACTTGGAGGATTTCTTCTTTTTTTTTTTTTATGAGAACGGCTTCTTTAAGACAGTCTTCGCAGCCATTTATGACTGAAGAAGACACACAGAGATAAAATGCAGTGCCTTGGTGATAGGCAGTCCATTTTAGCCGTAGTCGACAACTCGATCCACGAGACTTTTAGCCAATAGCAGCAGCCGACGAGGGTGCCAGCAAGAGTGAGAGTGTAGAGAGTCGCTGCCCCATCATGGCTGTCTTTTGTTTATTCCTCTTTTTATTTAATTTTTTTTAATATTCTTATTTGAATATTTGCCACTTGATGAGCCATATTGTTGTCAATTTGCACAACGTGGTGCGGCAGGCTCTCAACGTGACATTTCGGTTTAAAAAAGAAAAAAAACTTTTCACATTTTTCAATGGACTTGGCGTGTATAGACTCTTAATGCGACATTTTGTTTTTTTAAAAAAAAAACTTTCTTGAAGTAGGAAGTAGCACTGTTCGTTACCATATATCTTCAGTATAGTTGGCATCTACAATATCGAAATTTAAAATTTTTTTAGTTACCTAACTTTAATTTTTATACCTTCTCGAATGAACAGAGGAGATGATATTTGGATTGCTGATAATAATGCTATGTCGACCCGCTGCCCATACCCTTGACAGCATATCTAAAAGTATTCTTCTTTGCAATTTATTACTAAAGCATGCTCAACAACATCAAATCACGAAACCTTGCATCAGGGATAATTATTTGTACTTGATGATTTTCCTTGTTTTTTTCTTTAATTATGAACATAACATGTATTTCACTATTTTTCCCATGGAAAAATTAATTACATAAAATTAAAAAAAAAAAAAAAGTTAAAGAGGAAATCCTCGTGTTACATTTTTTTTTATTTAAATTTTTAGATTATCTTTTTATAATAAATGTGTTCATTCATTTTTTATTTTTTTGTGGATACAAATGATTTTTTAAGAATCTAAAGAGTATTTTTTTCCTTTTTTTTTTAATAAATTGGAGAGAGGGAATGTTCAATTAGTTTAGTCATACTTACTACTTGAATAAAAATTGACCATTCAACCATGCACGGCAGCCACCCTTGTATAGATCTCACCACTCATCAATTATTGACTACTTTACATATTAAATTAATTTTTATGCCACAATTAGGCTGACAAGTGGCCTCTTTATATGACCCATCCTTAGATAGCATTTTCTCTTCATAGCATAGTCGAGAAATATGAATTCTAGAGTTGTTGCTTTGTTGGGATTAGTGGCAATCCTTGCACTTTTGCTTTCTGTTGAGGTAGTAGCAAAGGAGACTGCCAACGAGCAGACCAGTGGTAAGTATATATGCTAACTTGACTCAGCTTTCTATATCTTTTACTATTTAAAAGAGAATATCATGTTCAGCATGTAATTACTATTTTTCTTTCTTTGCTTTTCTTTTTTCAACTACTGCAGCAATCAAAACAAATGGTGGAGGTAGCCCTGTATATAGTGGCGGACCTGCCGGACCATCCGGTGGCGGGCATGAAGGACATACTGGCAGCAATCCTAGTCCCCCAAATTGCCGATATAGACGTTGTTGTACTGTAGAACAAAAAGCTTGCCCATGTTGTGCATATGTTGGTGAAGTTACGAAGCCTTAGAACTTAGGCTTATCTAAATGGATAAATGTAATGTCAAGTGTCAATGACATGAAGTGATAGAGCTAGTCTGTGTCTATGTGTATTTGGCAAGTGATTTATAAGACTATCGAATAAAAATCACCAACTATGTATTAAGCTATAAAAATTATGATGTTTCTACCATAGAAAGTTATCTATGGATGTTGAGGGGTTCAAAAGATATGCGTTCAATTTCCATGAAAGAAAAAACTTTATCAACGGACATGGGGAGTAGGTACAGTTTTGTTTCTTCTGCATTTTCACTCCTTCAATGAGTCACGCTTGGAAAATTAGAGAATGCAAAGCATAAAAAGCATATAAAATTTTAAGGTTGAAAATGCACGAAAGTCCATAAATTTTTAACCCCTTCCTTTGTAATTAAATCCTAATATTTTCTGTTTCATCGATTAAATATTAAAAAAAATTATCAAATCATATAATCAAAAACTTAAATACTATTTTTGTAGCAATTTGAGTTAAATATTTGAAACTTTTCACCACAAATAAATTATCCCATGGCATAATGCCCATTTTTAAGACCTTAGCTTAACCAACATTGAAACCTTAGTGCTCGAGGGATTGTGTCTATGGCCTTTATTGAGAGATTTTCAATCAGTTAATACAAATGAGGGATCAATCCCAAATTCATAATAAGAAAACTATTTGAGACTCCTATTATGATATTAAACAGATAAACTTTTTATATTTAATACTTATATTTGTGCATGTAATTGATGTTAGAAATTATAAAAATATTGTCTAAACCCTTTGACGTAGCGAGAGAAGCGTACAAACACGAGACCAATTCTAAGATTGGACCTCACAAATAAACAAAGAATAGTTCTAAAGTTTATTTTTTGAAAATCTCGACTGCGCACAATCGAGGAAGCAGAGAATAATCTTTCTCTAAAAGTTATATTGACAAAAGAATAAAAGCTAATCCTAAAATGGCCTAAAGGCTATTTATAGTTCTTAGGGAAATAATTAACAAGGAAATAAATATGTACACGTAGAAATAAATATATATATACACGTCTATCATCTAGTTTATACATAGCCGTGTATAAGATCGTGTATATTTTTGTGGGATCTTCCAGACGCATTACATGGCTGTGCCTTTGAACCGTGTATACGACCGTGTATGTTTCTATGGATCTTCTAAACTCAACACATGGTCGTGCTTTGAACCGTATATACGGCCGTGTATATTTCTGCGGAGTTTCCAGACACATTACACAGCCGTGCTTTGTAAAAGACATGCCCAATCAGTCGGTGTCAGCTACGATGTCCACATCACCCTAACACTACGTCTAGATGAGGAAATGAGTAAATTTTAAAGGGAATATTTTACTGTTTCCTTATTTTAAAGGGAAAGGAAAGGGGATGAAATGGATGTGGAGAAGAAAAGTTTTCCTTAAGGCTACCAAAAACAAATCTCTCCAATTTGAAAAGTATTGAGAGGGTGTTCTATTAAAATTACAAGTTTATCCTTACTATAAAATCATACTTCTAAAATTTAGAGACCGTTATGGTATTTTAACAAAAGAAAAGTTTATATTTCCAATTCTTACTTCCTTAGTTTAACTTCCTTTTTCTATTAAATCAAATGCATCCTCATTGCATAATATTTTTACTTTTGGTATACACATTTTTCTTTCCATGATGCAACATGAAGCGTTAACACCGCAAAATATGAGGAAGTAATAATGATGCAGCATGGAGTGTGAATCCCTAAATATAAGAGAGAAGCTAACAAGTATTATTGATAATAGTTGAATAATAATCCTCAATTACACTATCTATAAAGTAATTATAAGCTAAAAACCCAAAGACTTGTCAAAAAATTGAATACAATAAAAAAGGAAGCTATATAAATCAAAATAAATTGTTCTAATCAAGATAAGATTCTTTAATGTGATAACAAAAAATGAAAATACACAAATTTGATATTGGAAATGGACTCGAACTATGCAATTATTTACTTTTGCTTAAAGTAAACTCAAATCAATCTTTATTAGTATATTATAGGTTTTGTAAGTCTTTAAGAGCAAAATGTTATGTAGTTTTAAGGCCAAATTTCCAAAACTAAGCCTTTTTTGTGCCTTTTGACTTCTCTTAATAAGTTCCACTAGCTTCTAATTTGTTTAAAACGTGGTAGGCACTATTTCCAAATGGCTTTATGGCCTCCCATGACGTTAATCGTCAACCCATGATATTAACTGGTCAATCGTCAATCGTCCACCCATGACGTTATGTATGCAAATAGGTTGGTTTTAACTGGTCCCCAAGCTCTATGGCCTCCCGCATTCTCGGAGAAATGGATCTCAGGCCATATTGAAGCATTAGGTAGAGTAGCCTAATCGGTCCCGAACGGTGATCAACTCACTTCGCCCGAAACCTACACAATGGCTCCCCGTCTTAAGGCCCTAGAACGGTCCGGGTTCGACCGCATCTATTCACACAAGTGCATGCATGCAGACCCAAAAGTAAAGAAAACTGAATTATAAACTTAGCTAATCCCTGAAAAGTTAGCAACAGAATAATCGAAAGACATTTCTTAAAAAGGGACAATTTGAGGAGATTCAGGTGGTTAGCCTATTGGAATAGGTCCCCAGCGGAGTCGCCATCCTGTCGAGTCCAATTTTTTAATTTCCCATTCTTAAACCGATCTAGACTATGCTCATCTAATGTAGATCCTCGACTTGAGTTAGGAATTTCATTTAATTTTGGAGTCGCCACCCAAATGTTGTTGGGAAAAATTGAATTAAGACTAATAGAGTGGATTAGTCTTAATTTGGACCACTAGTCATCGTGATTTCTTCTTCTCGTTTTTGTGAAAAGAGGAAAAGGGAAAACCAGAGTTTCTAAGTTCGGAGGCTAACCTATTAAAACCCTAAGGTTACCACATAATCTACTAAGATTAGCTCCATCTAGAAATGTTTTTTATTTTATTTTTGTTGCTTGTATTTTTGAATTATTCTAGGAAAAGGATTTTTTATTCTTTTTAAGGTTGCCCCAAATGGGTGCCTACGTACCTGCTATTTAGGATCAAATAAAGCCGTAGTTCGCTTTTCCTGAAAACTTTTAGTATGTTTGTGAATTTCAATTGTGAAATCTCTTTTTATTTATGTTTTTACCATTATAGGATTTTTCTAAAAAATCTAAGCCTAAGCTTTAATTTGATTTGTTTTTAAATAATATTTTAAGGAAAAACACCAATTTTGGATTTATTTGAAAAAATGATTTTTCTAAGTGATAAAACTTATTTTTTTTATATTTTTTTCAACTTATTTCTACTATTATAAATTATTATTATTTTTTTATTAATTTTTATAATTTTTTATAATTTTTTATTAGTTTTTATTATTTTTTCATAATTTTTATAATTTTTATTTTTATCAAAATAGAATTTCCCTCTTAGATTCTTATCCATCCTATTTTAAAATCTAAATTTTATTATCATTTTCCTAATATATTTATAATTTTCTACATTTTTATTATTTATTATTCTGATTATATTTTTTTTTTTTTTTTATATTATTAAATCCTAAAAAATCTAATTTCTAACATTTTTCTATTTATTGAAATATAAATAACACATGAGTAAATAAATAAATAAATAAATAACGAGTAACGAATAAATAACAAATTAATAAATTAATTCGCAATAAAATAACCCAAATAACTAAACAAAAATATTAAAAAAATAGAAAAATCCGACTTACCTGGATCCAGGTCGGTGCGCGGGTCGAGTCGATCGAATGTGGCGGTGGGGAGTGCTCATTGATGGCGTTCCGACGGCCTTCTTTAGCGGTTATGGTGTCGAATCCTAGGTTATCGAGGGTGAGGAATCCAATGGTGGCGGTGGTTTGCTTCAGAAACACCTCCTGGTGGTTGCCCAACTCTTGTTCAGAGATCGCGGCTTCAAAAAACTCCGGTGGACTTCGATTCTCTCTTTTCTCTCACTTTCTCTCGCATTTGATCTCTGTTCTCACTTCCTTCCTTCCTCCTCTATTTATAGCCGCTCACAAACTCCTCCAGATAAGCTCAAATCCGTCGATTTGGATAAACCCATTTTTTTCTGTTTCGGATTCGGCCTTATCTCGGTAATTTGATGTTAATCTCTTGTTTTTCTATGATTTATTTAATGGATTTGGCTTAAAATCGACAGTAATCCAAAAGATTTGAGGAAAAACGAACGATTCTGCCTTCGTTGGACCTGCTCCAGCTTCCTCTCGCGTCTGTTCGGGCGAAGCAGATGATCACGCGCGATATACGTGACTTTCCCTAGCCAATCATTTGTTGCCACGTGGCAACTTGAGGCAAAAGTGAAAAAAAAAAATTGCACAAAGTGCTCAGGGGGGATTCGAACTCGGGACCTTAGGCATTCTCACACATTCCAAGCGCACACACAAGCCAGCTGAGTTGGCCCAATTTCCCGATTTTATCCATTTCGCAAATTGCATATATGCAATGCGATTTTTTATTTTTTTGTATTTTTTGAAATTTCAAAAATTTGTAAAAAATATTTAATCCTTATTATTGCCATTTCTGAAATTAGTTTTCAAAATTGATGTGTTTTCCTATTTATTTTTTTTTTTGAATATTTTTCCTATTTTTTTGCTAAATTAGAGAAAAATATGGAAAAATTGGAAATTGATTATTATTGATTCTTAGGGCAAAAATGGGGTGTTTACAATGAGTATCTAATACTGATCAAGAAAATAGAGAATTACAAAAAGAAAGGTCATGCAATGCTAGCTACATGGGATAACTTAGAGGACACAGACTCAAGTTCAAAAGAATCAGAAGAAGAGGATGATGCAAATCTCTGTTTAATGGCTAATTCCGAGGTATACTCTGACTCTAATGATGATGATGATGATGATGTGAATGATACTGACATGCTAACAGAAATAAGTAAGTTACTAAAGACATTAAAAGGGACTGATACAAAATTGGCTAAATATGAAAATAAAATAAAAGATCTTCAAGATGAAAAAGAAGTATTAAAACAAACAATTTCAGTAATTGCTAATGAAAATGATACCCTTAAACAAGAAAAAAAATCTATATATGTTAGTCTTGGAAGATTAAGAAAAGAAAATCATTGCTTAAAGAAGAAACAAATAATCTGAAGGAAAGAATTGAAGATTTATCCAACTCATTGAAAACTACTTTCAAGAAATTTGATGAGAGTGATAAGAAACTAAACATGTTAATCTCGTCTCAAAGAATTTCAAATGAAAGATATGGATTAGGATATGAGCAAGGTTCAAGTTCTAAGTTAAACCAAAATACAGTTTTTGTCAAGGCTAAACAAGTTATGAGTGATGAATCTAAAGTTAAAAGTTATCTATCGAATGCTAATTATGTTAAGAAAAGAAATACCAGAGACTATTACAAAAGTTACACTGATAAGAAGTATTCATACGATGAGTAGTACAGAAGCCATCCCAGAAGGTATAACAGAAGTTATACAAATCAAAACTACAAGAGACAGGTAAACAACAGTTATATGAATGAAAATTCTTATGCATGTCTTTTTTGTAATAAATTAGGCCACATAGAAAAATTTTGTTATTATAAAAGAAACAAGCTCAGTAGCCAACAAGAAAATCAAAGTAATCAAATGAGCTTATCTTTCAAAGGGCCCAAATTGTTTTGGATTCCTAAAAGGACCTAATATTTTCTATTTATGCAGGAACATAGTATTTGGATAGTGGATGTTCTAGACATATGACTGGAAATGCTTCATTGTTCAATAGCATAATTTGGGAAGAAAGAGGATATGTAAAGTTTGGAGATAATAATAGAGGTAAAATAGTTTCAATTGGAACAATTGGTATGCCTACCTTCTTCATTGAGAATGTATATCTTGTGCAAGGATTAAAACATAATTTACTTAGTATTAGCAGTTATTTGATAAAGGATATAAAAAGATTTTCGAACAAGACAAGTTCTATGCATTTAATAAAAATGATGAAAGATTATTTGAAGGAATTAGGAAAAGAAATATCTATCTTATAAAACCAACTGAAATTGATAATGATTGTTGTTTACTATCTTTAAATGATCATGCATTTACTTGGCATAAAAGACTAAGACATGTTAACTTTAATCACTTAGAAAAATTATCTAAGAAAATATTATTAAAGGATTGCCTAGAATAAATATTAAACAAGAAATAAAATGTGATAGTTATTTAAAGAATAAAATAGTTTCTATTTCTCATAAAAGTAAGAATGTAATTTTAACTAATAGACCACTTAAATTATTGCATCTAGATCTTTTTGGACCTACTCGAATATTAAGCTTAGGTGGAAGTAAATATGGACTTGTTATTGTTGATGATTTTTCAAGATACACTTGGGTTAGATTCTTGCAACACAAAAAGGATACCTTCGGTTCTTTTCAGAAATTTGCAAGACAAATACAAAATGAAAAAGGAGTATCCATAATTAGTCTTCGAACTGTTCATGGAACAGAATTTCAAAATACAAATTTTTAAAATTTTTGTGAAGAACATGATATATCTCATAATTTTTCGGCTCTATATACACCTTAACAAAATGGAGTAATAGAATGCAAGAATAGAACTTTGCAAGAAATGACTAGATCTATGTTAAATGAAAATGGTATTGGATAAGGGTTTCATAAAGCCTAGTATGTCACCTTGGGGTGCACCGGTGTTATTTGTGAAAAAGAAAAATGGTAGTCTACGTTTGTGTATAGATTACCGTGAGTTGAATAAGGTAACCATCAAGAATAAATATCCTTTACCTCGAATTGATGACTTATTTGATCAGTTGAAAGGAGCAGTTGTATTCTCGAAGATTGATATGCAATCTGGATATCATCAATTGAAGGTGAAGGAGGTTGACATACCAAAGACTGCATTTCGAACTAGGTATGGTCACTATGAATTTCTGGTGATGCCTTTTGGTTTAACTAACGCCCCAGCTACCTTTATGGATATGATGAATAGGGTATTTAAAGAATATTTGGATGACTTTGTGGTTATATTCATTGATGATATCTTGATCTATTCTAAAGATAACGAGGAGCACGCTAAGCATTTAAGAAAGGTGTTACAAACTCTACAGGAAAAACAGTTGTATGCTAAGTTGAAGAAATGTGATTTTTGGCTAGACCAGATTGCATTCTTAAGCCATATTGTGTCAGGTTCTGGAATATCTATAGATCTATAAAGATTCAGGCCATCACAGAGTGGAATTCGCCTACCACAGTCAGGGAGGTAAGAAGTTTTCTTGGTATAGCAGGATATTATAGGAAATTTGTGAAAGACTTTTCAAAGATAGCTATACCCCTGACTCGATTGATGAGGAAAGGAGTCAAATTTGAATGGACAGACCAATGTGAGCAAAGCTTTCAGGAATTAAAGAGGAGGTTAGTTTCAGCTCCTATTTTGGCCATTCCTAGTGGAACAGGTGGGTATGCTATATATTGTGATGCCTCTCAGATTGGATTAGGGTGTGTATTGATGCAAGATGATAAAGTTATAGCATATGCTTCCTGTCAGTTGAAACCATATGAGCAAAATTATCCTACTCATGATTTGGAGTTAGCTACTATAATATTTGCTTTAAAAATTTAGAGACATTATTTGTATGGTGATAAATGCGATGTATATACTGATCATAAGAGTTTGAAATACATCCTTACTAAAAAAGAGTTGAACATGCGACAAAGGCGATGGTTGGAATTGATGAAAGACTATGATCTAGCCATTCACTATCATCCTGGTAAAGCTGATGTAGTTGCTGATGCTTTAAGTAGGAAACAGTGTAGCAATCTAGCAACTTTAATCATTGATAGAGTGGAAATGTAGAGGGATTTAGAGCAATTACAGTTAGAAATTATATGGCCAGGAGTGGAATCTAGATTAAATAGTTTGAGTATTCAACCTACATTGAAAGATCAGATTCGGGAAGCACAGCTAACTGATGAGGAACTGCAAAAAGTCAGGAATAATATGATTAGATATCCCGACTTTATATGTGATGAGACAAGAGTATTAAGATTCAAAGGTAGATTATGCGTACTAGCAATAGAGAAGATCAAAAAAGCAATTCTAGATGAGGCTCATCATACCATTTATACAAACCACCCAAGAAGCAATAAGATGTACAGGGATGTGAAATCAGTATATTGGTGGCCAGGGATGAAGAAAGACATTGCAGAATATGTGGCAAAATGTAGCACTTGCCAACAAGTTAAAGCAGAGCATCAAAAACATGGAGGGTTATTACAACCCCTCTCCATTCCTGAATGGAAGTGGGAGCAGATTTCCATGGATTTTGTTATAGGATCACCCGGGACTAGGAAACAGCATAATGCTATTTGGGTAATCGTTGATAGGCTGACTAAATCAGCCCATTTCCTTCCAATTCAACAGAGCATGCCACTATCTCGCTTAGCAGCGTTATATATTAAGGAAATAGTGCGATTACATGGAGTACCCGCTTCTATTGTTTCTGATAGAGATCCCAGGTTTATTTCTAGATTTTGGCAAACCCTACAGGAAGCTATGGGCACCAAATTGAAGTTCAGTACAACTTATCATCCTCAGACAGATGGTCAAACAGAGAGAACCATACAGACACTTGAGGATATGTTGAGAGCATGTGTTTTGGAGTTTGGTGGTAATTGGGATGAACATTTGCCACTAATCGAGTTTACATATAATAATAGCTATCATAGTACTATATAGATGGCCCCATATGAAGCCCTATATGGAAGAAAATGTAGATCCCCATTATATTGGGATGAGATTGGTGAGAAACAAGTAGTGGGACCAGAAATGCTCCAGTAGCTGAAGGATAAAGTTCAAGTGATAAAGGCCATAATGAAAACAGCACAAAGTAGACAGAAAAGTTATGCTGATAAACGTATAAAACCATTAGAGTTTCAAGTTGGAGACTTTGTGTTCTTGAAAGTATCACCTATGAAGGGGGTCAGGAGATTTAGAGTAAAAGGGAAGTTGAGTCCTCGTTATATTGGTCCATACGAGATTCAGAGGAGGATTGGAGCTATGGCATATGAACTTGAGTTACCTGCTGAGTTAGCCAATATCCATAATGTATTCCATGTGTCTTCATTGAAGAAATGTGTTAGCGATCCGATAGTTGTCTTAGAACATCTACCAAAAGGACTCTAGGAGAACATGACATATGAGGAGTATCCCATTGCCATTTTGGACAGGTCCACTAGGCAACTCAGAAACCGGGATATTACATTTATAAAAGTCCTTTGGAATAGTCATACCGAGGCAGAGGCCACATGGGAGAGAGAAGATCATATGAAGACTAAATATCCAGACTTGTTCTAAATAGGTAACTTCTGTTTCACCCTTAGGATATAAATATGTATGGCCTTACTTAAATTCTAAGTGTTTTGTAATTTAAGTGTAAGATATTAAAATACAATGAGTTGTACCCGCGTAGTAGTTTCGAGGACGAAACTATTTTAAGGGGGGGGGGGGGGGGGGGGGGGGAATGTGAGGACCTAAACTTAAGCAATAATGTTAAAATTAAAATAATATATATATATATATGTATATATATGTTATATGCTAAAAATAAAATAAAAATATATAAAAATAATAATAATAATAATAATATGAATTATATGGGCATATATATATATATATATATGTAAAAAAAAATGTACATATTATATTATATTATAACTAAAGAAAATAAATAAAAGAGGAAGAAAAAAAATAAAAAAATACAGAACAACACCCTCAATGTCAGCAAAATTAAGTAATATTATATATATATATATATATAATTTAGAATAGAGAGAGAAAAATCAAATCATCAAAAATTAGAAAGAAAAGAAACCAAAACCCTCTCCATTTCATCCGAATTTTATGGGAAAATTGAAGTTGGAATTTCCAACATGCAGTCATCAGGATAGGAAGAAGAACAAGATTGAAGTAGGATGCAACAAGAATTTGAAGAAATTGACGAACAAAAAATCAAATAAAGTAGGGAGAATGTTGTCTGTTCGTTCGAAGGGGGTAGGGTAAATCTGTTGCTAGGCCAAGCTAGGGTTAAGGTTTTGGGTGGGAGAGGATTCCGGAAGACATAGTAGTTGCCGGCGTTGGTGGCCGGAGGTCATTGAACGGAGCAGCCTCTAATAACGCCCGAAACTTCCTATTTTTGTTAAAAATATCAAATATTGATGCAAAATTATGATTTTTGGTATTCTGACATAATTGTGTATGAATATTAATGTGGTAATTTTATTTTTCTGAAATTTGATTCACAAATATGTGCTCCTTAAGAAATGCTCTGTTCTGGTCGTAAATTAAATTCGAAACTAAATAGGTCAAATGATGTAGTTTTGATGTAATTTTTAGTATACAAGATCCTTATATGATTTATTAGATCACCAAATCAATAATTGTTCAAATTGGAGTCATTTTCTATTTTTAGTGAATTTTTCAAGCTAATTACCTTGTTCTGGCTGAATTAAATCCTTAGCAAAATTAGAGAATTTGATTTGATTAGTTGAATTTGATGTTTAGTTGAGGTTAATTGAAGCATAATATGATTTTGAGAAGCTTGGGTTAGTTATAAACAAAAACGAGAGTGTTCGGTGTAAGATAGTGATAATTTAGAACTGTACGATTCAATATAGAATCATGCTGAAATTTAATTACATTAATATATAATAGAGCGTAGTATACCCGTATGTATATGAATTAGAAATTGTAGGAAAATGGTGGATTATACGAGGTTAAGATGGAATTTAAGGGTTTGATATACTGATGATTCAGGTATTTCTGTTGAGTAAGGAGGATAAAGGAACTTAGCTGGTGCAACTGTTTGGATTGGCATATATTGTTTCAGGTGAGTACCCCCTTAACTTTTCTCTTGGGTACAAGTGGTTAATAATGTAGACTACTTGTTGTTAGTTGAAATTATCCTGTACGATCACTTACTATGATCAATGCAGAAGGATTGTTGAATTATATTGGTTTACTGATGGCTGGTTGTGTGTCATGATATGATTGGATTATGAGAAAAAAAAGGGAACATTCTAGAAAATCCTAGAATGAGAGTTGGGTGCAGGATTTGATTATACTATTCCTGATTGTATGTGATGTAATGAACTTAAACTATCGAATGCTTAATGATTGTGATGTAATGCTGGGTTATTTTTAGCTTATTAAATGGGGTTTATATGACTGGTTGAGTTCATACTATTGTTGTCTTGGTAACGATGAAATATCTAAATAGATAATAAAATGGGAGTTAGGCTATAAGTACCTACTAACCTAAAACACTTAATGTAAGAAAAGTCTCGTTCCCTACCTAGTAAGTTTGTGGTACGACCTTTGAGTCGACCCGGATGGGTTTGAGGCATGGTCGATGGACCGGCCTGGTTTAGTGACCTATGGGGATCTGGTCACCCCTTTTGTTTGAGGCAGGTGAAAGGCGAGCTGAATATTTCTAACTAAAAAGAGTATATAAGGATGTCTTAATTGGTTGAGAAAATATTAAGTTTTGAAAAGTACATGAGGGTAGTTTATCTACCAGTTGACAGGCTTTGCTTGGATTAATTGAAAAATATTTGTGACCTGTGAGTAAACAGGAGTGATTGAAATGGTCTCCAATGAAAAGGTTATGAGTTTAGCAAAAATGGAATTATGGGGAAAATATCACTAAGTAAAATCATGATGATGTTAAAATGTAATAAATTGAATTGGGTTTCTTGCGAGTATAACTTGAGTTGAAAACTTGCTTGCTTGAGTAATCACTTCAAGGTATTTGATAATATTATTGATTACTATTATGTGATTTTGTTGTTTGTTTTTATTGGGTTGCTTGATTTTATACTCACTTTGCTTCTTAAGAAACTAAGCGGTTAGTGTTTTTGCTAACCTTAGGTAAAGGTACTGAAGAATAAGTTATTGGAGACTCGGGTTTTTGGAGAACGTTAATAGAGGCAAAGAAGCCCTTAGTTTCATTTTAGAACCTCTGTTATTTGTAATAAGATCTATAGGTATTAATCTTTAGATTGTAATGTAAATATTTGTGTGTATAAGGTTGGATTTGTAATCTTTTGAGCCACTTAAGGCTATAGGATTAATCATGGTCTATGCCTACTTACCGGGAATGCAGATCCCGATGGTATATATATATATGATGTATGATGTGACAGGAGATTTTAAGTACATGTGTTTAGATATGATGTGGATATGAAATGATGGCGCTGTTAGCGCCATTTTACAGGACGTTTATAAAATTTCATACAGGTTAGAGTTACAGGTTCAATATTAGCAGAATTTTCCTTATCTTTAATTCAGAGACGGTATAGCAACACACCTACAGGTACCAAAGATAGCTATAGGAATTTTGGAACAGGTTCAAGAATCAGACCTAGTAGGTGGGTCGCTACAGTGTTGGACACCATGGATCAGAAACTCCGGCGTTTCGAACAGCGCTTTGATGATTTGGTTGAGCGTTTCAACGTGATGGGAACCAATACGAACAAAGATAGAGATGTTAGAGGAGTACGCCCTAGGGCAAATCCTGATCTTGGCGTTCCTGTCAACAGACCTATCGCTACGAATCAAAGAATCCAAGCATGTGATGTGGATTCTGATGAGGAGGATGATTGGCTGATCAATAATCAACAACCACAGCGGAGAGGACATGGTGTTGGTGGATATCGTAGGAATCACCATGAGTATGATCAAAGGGACACCAGCGACTTCAAATTAAAGGTAGATATACCCTCTTTTACGGTAATTTGAACATTGAAGATTTATTAAATTGGTTGGCAGAGGTAGACCATTTCTTTGATTATATGGAAGTGCCGGAGGATCGTAGGGTGAAGTTAGTGGCTTGCAGATTGAAAGGAGGGGCTTCGGCATGGTGGGAGAGATTACAGAACAGGCGATATAAAGAGGGCAAGCAACCGGTGCAGACGTGGTATAGGATGAAACAATTGATTCAAAGGGATTTCTTACCTCCTGACTACGAACAAATATTATTTCAGCAATATCAGAAGTGTAGATAGGGTCAGAGAACGGTGTATGAGTATACGGCGGAATTCATGAGATTGGCTTAGAGGAATGATCTAAGGGAGAGCGAAGGGCAGCAGGTGGCTAGATATCTGGATGGGCTGAAGTTGCAAATTCGGGATAAGATAGGAGTTCATGTTTTGCACAATGTCAATGAAGCGAAAAAACATGGCTCTTCGGGCAGAGATGATGTTGCAAGAGAAGAGCAACAGGTTTGATGGGGGTAACAGAAGGTTTAGGAATGATGGATTCAATACATCAAGTACAGACAAGGGGAAGGCTATCCAGGAAGTACAAGGTGGGGTTAATGATAAGAGAGATGATAGAGTGGTGAGCAGGAAGCCAATGGAGACTAAGGAGGCACCTAAACAGAACAACCCCTATACTAAACCAGTTATGGGAAAGTGTTATTGGTGTAATCAACCAGGCCATCGATCCAATGAATCCCCTAGTAGGAGACTAGTCAATGTTATTGATAGAGGGGAGGATGATGAGGTGTGTTGTGAATCGGATGGAGGAGATGAGTATTATGGTGATGATGGCTATGGGGATGATGAGGACGCATATGTCATTAGAAAATTGATGTTAGCACCAAAGTGTAATGAGAAGAGCCAGAGACATCAGTTGTTTCGCACTAGATGTACTGTTGATGGTCGGGTGTTTGAGTTGATTGTGGACAGTGGGAGTTGCGAGAATATCATTGGTAGAGAAACGGTGAAGGTATTGAATTTACCGATTGAAAAACATCCAAACCCATATACTATTGGGTGGATAAAAGCAGCTGAAAAGATCGAAATCACTAAGCAATGCAGGGTACCTTTCTCTGTAGGGAAGTATAGGGATGAGGTCTATTATGACATCGTGGATATGGATGCATGCCATCTTTTGTTTGGGAGGCCTTGGCAGTTTGATGTTGATGCCAAGCATGAAGGAAGGGAGAATGTTCGGCTAGAGAAGGATGGTGTAAAGTTCACTCTTCTACCTCTCAAAGTGACACACCACCCTAAAGCTTCTAAAGTGGAAGGGCGTTCCTTTCTCACTATCACCCAATCTGAGAGGGAGATGGAGGAAGCAATTAAGGAGGCGCAGACAGTCCATGCGCTAATTGTTCACCAGGTGATGACAGTGGAGGAAGGTCAGAGTAGTGCTCAGGAGTTGCCTGACAGGGTAAGGGAACTATTGGAGGAGTTTAAGGAGATAACATCTGAGGAGCTACCTAATAGATTGCCTCCCATGAGGGATATTCAACATCACATTGATCTGATTCCAAGAGCTAGTCTACCTAATCTCCCACACTATAGAATGAGTCCAAAAGAAACGGAAATATTGTAGAGGAAGGTGTAGGAACTACTCCAGAAGGGGTTCATCAAGGAGAGCATGAGTCCTTGTGCAGTACCCACCTTGTTAACCCCAAAGAAAGATGGGAGTTGGCGTATGTGTGTTGACAGCAGGGCGATCAATAAAATTACAATTGGTTACAAATTCCCAATACCAAGGTTGGAGGACATGTTAGATTGTGTGAGTGGGGCTATGTTCTTTTCCAAAATCGATTTGAGAAGTGGCTACCATCAGATTCGAATTCGACCAGGGGATGAGTGGAAGACGGCCTTTAAAACCAAAGAGGGCCTGTATGAATGGATGGTCATGCCTTTTGGCCTTAGCAACGCCCCAAGCACTTTCATGCATGTAATGAATCAGGTACTTAAACCCTTTTCTAATCAATTTGTAGTAGTTTACTTCAACGATATCCTGATTTATAGCAAAACTGAGGAGAAGCACATCAAGCATGTGAGGGAGGTGTTGAAGGTTATGAGGGAGAACAAGCTATTTGTGAATTTGAAGAAGTGTATATTCCTCTCTAGGAGGTTGTTATTTTTGGGTTTTGTTATTAGTGGTGATGGGATTACTGTGGATGATGAGAAGGTCAGAGCTATTAGGTAGTGGCCTATTCCTAAAATAGTGAATGAGTTAAGGAGTTTCCTGGGGTTGGCAAGTTTCTATAGACGGTTTATTCGGCATTTTAGTACCATTGCTACACCTATGACTGAGTGCCTGAGGAAAGGAAAATTCCAATGGAATGATGAAGCTGAAAGTAGTTTTGGGTTATTGAAAGAAAAGTTGTGTAATGCACCAGTTCTTGCATTACTTGACTTTGATAAGTTGTTTGAAGTCGATTGTGATGCAAGTGGGGTTGGAATAGGGGCGGTACTATCTCAGGAAAGGAGACCCATTGCATTCTTTAGTGAGAAGTTATGCGAGTCTAAGCACAATTGGTCAACATTGACAAAGAATTCTATTCAGTTATGCGCACTTTGAGGACTTGGGAGCATTACCTAGTGGGCAAAGAATTCGTGCTATATTCTGATTGTGATGCTCTTAAACACTTGAGTAATCAGACTAGGATTAGCAAAGATATGCATGCAAGATGGGTACAATTTTTGCAAAAATTCCCATTTAAGCTGAAACATAAATCGAGAGTATACAATAAGGTTGCAGATGCTTTAAGCAGGCGAGCCAGCTTGTTGGTGACACTTCATACTAAAGTGGTGGGATTTGAATGTATGAAAGACCTGTATGGGACTAACACTGATTTTAAAGATACTTGGGAGATGTGTCAAACTAAACAGCCTAGCGGTGATTTCCATATTTGTGATGGGTATTTAATGAGGGGAAATCAACTGTGTATTCTCAAGTCTTCTTTGAGGGAGAAATTAATCCATGATTTGCATGGGGGTGGATTAGCAGGTCATCTAGGAAGGGATAAGACTATTGTTGCAGTCAGTGATAGATACTACTGGCCACACTTGAGGCGTGACGTTGGGAGGATTGTGCAACGGTGTTATACATGCCAGACGTCTAAAGGCCAGGCCCAAAACACTGGCCTCTACACTCCGCTCCCTGTTCCTGATAACATATGGGAGGATTTGTCCATGGACTTTGTCCTTGGATTGCCTCGTACCCAACGGGGCATTGACTCTGTTTTTGTTGTGGTTGACAGGTTCTCCAAGATGGCCCATTTTATCCCGTGTCGAAAGGTTGCTGATGCTCAAGTCATTGCTAAGTTGTTCTTCAAAGAAGTGGTATGTCTTCATGGGGTGCCTAAATCTATTACTTCAGATAGAGATAGCAAATTCTTGAGTCACTTTTGGAGAACTTTATAGCAGCTGTTTGATTCCTCACTAAACTATAGCAGCACGGCTTACCCTCAAACAGATGGTCAGACAGAAGCTACAAATCGAACTTTGGGCTATCTAATTATGAGTATTTGTGATGAAAAGCCCAAGCAATGGGATATGGCATTGGCTCAGGCGGAGTTCGCTTATAATAGTGCCGTTCATAGGACAACAAGCAAGTCTCCATTCTCTATCGTCTATACCAGTACTCCTAACCATGCTATGGATTTGATCAAGCTTCCAAGGGGTACTGAATTTCACATAGCAGCTAAGAACCTAGCGGATAGTTGGTAGAACATTACAGTTGAGGTGCGTGCGAAAATTGAACAATCTAATGCTAAGTACAAAGCTGCAGCTGACAAGCATCGACGGCGACATGTGTTTTCAGTGGGTGATCAAGTTATGGTATTCTTACGCAAGGAGCGGTTCCCTATTGGAAAATACAGCAAGCTTCAACCTAAGAAGTATGGTCCGTACCAGATTGTGTAGAAAATCAATGATAATGCTTATGTGGTTGGTTTACCGAACACTATGGGCATTTCAAAGACCTTCAACGTCGTTGATATCTTCCCTTTCTTCCCTGACGATGAGGCGTTATATCCTAAAGAGAACTCGGGGTTGAGTTCTTCTCTGGTGGGAGAGAATGATGGAGATACAAGAGATACGGACACACGGCCTGAAGCACGGTCGTGTATTCGATTAGGGTATCTACACACGGCCTGAAGCATGGCTGTGTATTCCATCAGGGTATCCCACAGAAGCATACACGGCTTCCATACACGGTCAGGGACACGGCCGTGTATTCGGTCAGAAACACTAGTAGAATCATACACGGCTTAGAGACACGGTCGTGTATTCGATCGTGTACTGCACTCGTCACATGCCTAGAAACATACACAGCCTAGAGGCACGGCCGTGTATGCGATAGGTTATAGGCGTGTATACCATTATTTATTTCTACGTGTACGCTTAGATTTTCCCCTTTTAGATATTTTACGGGGAAGTATATATACCCTTTTGTCAGACATGTTAGGGTTACGTTTTTATTGATATTTTGAAATACATTTCGAGAGAGAATTATCTCCGTTTACTGGTTGTGCGCAACCGGAGTTTGCAATTGTGTGTGTGTGAGATTCATTCGTTGAGTGATTCTTTTGCTTCTCTATGCTAACTCGCTGCATCAAATACCCTGATGTACTCTTCATATCATCCATGGATCCACCCCAATCACTATTCGAAAATCCCTAGAAATTTAAGCTTTGACACTTCTTGAATTTTACACCAAGATTAATAGTTCCTTTGATGTATCTAAAAACTCTTTTTATATCTTTAAAATGTATTTCACTAGCGCAATGCATGAAATGAGAGAGAATGCTTATAGCAAAGAGAATATTGGGCCTAGTTGCAATTAAATACATTAGATGTCTAACCATTCTTTTGAAATAACCTTCTTCAAATTTGTTTGTGCCATCCTCCTTGCTTAAGTTTTCCTTTTGATTCATAGGAGTAGCCATTTCCTTACAGTTTTCCATGCAAAACTTCTTAAGAATTTCCTTTGCATATTTCTTTTGACATATGAAAACTTCATCTTCTAGCTGCTTAATCTCCATTTCCAAAAAATATGTCATTAATCCAAGGTCTTTCATTTAAAAAATTTAAAGCATTTCCATTTTAAATTCTTCAACAAGCTCAGAATTTCCACATGTGATTAGGAGATCATCAACATAAAGAGAAACTATAATCAAATCATCTCCTTTACATTTCATATAAAGAGAGGCTTCTAACATGCTTTTTATAAATCGTAGGCTTAATAGATGCTTATCTATCTTGCTATACCATGCTCTAGGTGCTTGTTTCAAGCCGTATAGAGCCTTTTTGAGCAAGTAAACCTTCTTTTCTTTACCTTCTTCGTCAAATCCCTTAGGTTGCTTAACATAGATTTCCTCTCGTAAAATACCATTCAAAAATGCAGATTTTACATCTAGTTGAAGCACTTTCTAACCATTTTGTGCAACCATTACTAATACTAGACAAATAGTATCTAATCTAGCAATAGGAGAAAATGTATCTGAGTAATCAACTCCAAAAACTTGAGCATATCCTTTGATAACAAGCCTCACTTTATAATTTTTTATAGAACCATTCGCATTGAGTTTGGTTCTAAGCACCCATTTTACTCCAATAATTTTTCTATCATTTGGTTTATCAAGTAGCTCCCAAGTCTTATTTTTCTTTATCATTGTCAACTCTTCCTCCATTGCTTTCTACCATATGTAGCCTTTAATGGCATCTTCATAACTAGCAAGTTCACAAATGGCAACATTACATCTTTGATAAAGATCATGGAGAGGTATTGTTTCATGAACTAGCAAACCATCTTCCTGTTCTTCTTACCACTATTCTGAAGCTTGTTCTTCTCTTGTTTGGAAGGACAAGCTCAATTGTTGCTTGGTCACGTGTATCTCTTCTGTCTGTTCCCAGTTCCACTTTTTTTTTTCATTAAAGAACATATCTTTACTGACAATTATTTTTCTCATTTGAGGTTGATAGATCTTATACACCTCGGAGGAAGAACTGTAGCCTATAAAGATACATGGTTTTGACTTATCGAGTTTATCATGCTTAACTTGTGGAATGTGAGAGAAACACAAAAAACCATATACTCTAAGAAAATTTAGTGAGCTTTTATAGCTATACCATACCTCGAATGGAGATTTATCTTTCACTGCTTAGGTAGGTAATCTGTTTTGCAAGAAGACCACAATACTAGCTACCTTAACCCAAAAACTGTTTGGCAGATCTTTATCATGCAGCATACATTTTGTCATCTCCATTATATATTGTTTCTCCTTTCACTAACTCCGTTTTGCTATGGAGTGTAAGGAGCAGTAAGTTGATGTTATATGGCCACTTCTTCACAAAAGAAGTTAAATTCTCCACATGTGTATTCTTTTCCATTATTTGATCTTATAGCTTAGATTTTGCAATTACTTTGGTTTTCTACCATTCTCTCGAATTTTCAAAACATACCAACCACTTCTGATTTGAATTTTAGAAAAAAAAAAAATCCAACACATTCTTGTAAAATCATCAATGAAGATAACATAATATTGACTACCTGCTAAGGATGGAGTTCTATGAGGACTCGCAACATTTGTGTGAATCAGCTGCAACTTGTAAGTAGCTCTCCATGATGGCTTTGGGAATGGCTTCCAATTTTTCTTACCATATTAACAAGCATTGCATCTTGGTTGGTGATTTCTAAATGTTGGTAATCTAACTGTGAGCTCCCTTTCCTTCATAAATTGCATCCTTTTCAAGTGGCAATGACCAAGTCTGTTATGCCATATCTCTATGTCGCTAGCTTCCATGGAGAACACGGTGGGTTCTTCATTAATTGGATCAAAAGAAAAACTTTTCCCTTTCATTTTCACATTAAGAATCTTTTAACCAGTGGCACCAAGTATGTGGTAGAAGTTATCTTCAAAAATTACTTTGAAGCCATATTCAATCAATTGACCCACACTTAATAAGTTTTGGTCAATTTCAAGTACATAAAGAACATCAGAGATGTTCTTTGAATCTTTAGCCCCTGTTATGATTACTATCCTTATTCCCTTAATGAAGATGTAATCCCCATTACCAATTTTGACTTTAGTAATGTCAGTTGACCTAAGATTTTTGAAGAGTTTTTCGTCATTGGTCATATGGTTGGTACAACTACTGTCAATCAACCAACTTTCAGATGAACAACCATTGACAACACAAGATGCCACAAAAAGTTGATCTTCATCTTCTTGTTCAACAACTTGTGCTTCAATCACCTGCTGCTGAACCTTTCTTTTGTAAATAATTGCTTCATGTCTCATTTGATTGCACTTAGAACATTTTATGTCAAGTCTCCTCTAACATTTGAATGGTGGGTGACCTTCCTTTCCATAATGATGGTAAGGAGGATATTTACCCTTGAAGCTTCCTTTTCTTCCTTTGTTGTTATTTGAAGTAGGAATAAAAAAATTTCCATCTTTTCCTTTCTTTTTTTTTCCCTTTGTTTTTATCAGCTCCATGATGTTTTGCAAATAAAGCTCCTTCGGTGTTAACATATTCCCTCATATGCCTTCTTTGTTCTTGTGCCTATAGTGAATTTAGCAATTCTACCAAGGAAATCTTTGATAGATCCCTGGTATTTTCCAGTGTTGTTACCATTGCCTCATATCTCTCAGGTACTGTAACAAGGATCTTCTCAACAATCCTTGAATCGTTAAATTCTAACCCTAGTAGTTTGATTTTGTTTTCAATATTAAGAAGTATATCTGAATATTCTTTTATTATTTTAGATTCCTTCATCTTTTGCAATTCAAAATCCCTTATCAAATTTAAAACTTTCATTTCTTTCATCCTTTTGTCTCCTGCATATTCTTCCTTGAGATATTCCCATATAGACTTGATTGTCTTACAGGACATAATTCTTGTGAAGATAGTTGATGATACCACAGCGAATAAGCACACTTTAGCCTTCGACTTTTTGGTCTTCTTCTCTTTATGTGTTTTGACCTAAGCTATGTTAGGATTGTTTGGAAGTGTAGACACATCATAGTCTTCTTCCACTGCTTCCCAAAGATCCAAAGCCTCTAAATAAATGTCCATATGAACTACCTAAATCTAGTAGTTTTCTCCGTTGAACACTGGTAGAGCTATTGAAGAGAAATTTGCTTTGGTTTCCATGATGTTTAGAAAAGCTTGCACACAAATCCCACAAGAAGGATGGTTTGATACCAATTGTTGTTTCAGAGATTAGGAATAGAGTAAAAAGATAAGGAAGAACAAATATTGATCTTATTCATTCTATTTTAGCAAGCTTCTAAAATATATAAAAAGCAACAATTTGATAAACTTGACATTCGAAATTTAAGCAAAAAAAATAAAAAAAAATTTAATCACTTCCTGAAAACTAAAAAAAATTAAAATAAACCAAAAAGCAAAATAATTGCAATCCTAACAAGCAACAAACTAACAATGTGCATGAGCTCATAATCCACGATAAATTATTTGGTCATCATAATTTCTTGACATATGAACTTGCTAAGAAATAAATAAAGGTGGCTTTTCTGCTTGAAAAATAAAATAAAAATAAAGGTGCCACGCAAATTAAGGAATAGGTCAAGTAAAGATGTGCTATAATTGTTGTTCAGTTGGTTATTTAGTAATAGTTAATTGATAGGACGACCATGCACGAGTAGACCAACTTGACTTTGGTCTATCTAGTGTGATACAAGAACCTTATTGACACGGTGGGATCTAATGAAACGTATGAAGCCAAAATGCATCACAGAATGGAGCGTAAATTTGGAATCTGTCCCATCAGGATCACTTTACATCAAAAAGTTGTTACATTCATAGGTTGAATGTTCAGTTTAGTTGTGTGCTAACTTCGATTTCATTCATTCACCGCATGGTAATTAAGTATTGGAGACAATATTACATGAGCAATCCGTTTGGGAAGCCTTCTAAAAGTAATTATAGCACATCGCTCATACTTGTATAATATATAGGTTATGTAATTTAACTGATGAGATTTTCTTTTTTCTTATTTTTCCCTTTTTTTTTTACAACAAACTACAAATTGTGCAATTGAAGGGGAGAAGGATTCGAGTCCATTCTATCCAGTATACCCGTCAACTGGGTTAGAAGGCCTTGACTAATGATGAGATTAATGAAGCCGTCCTATTTATGCGAATCTGCTATAAATTAGTTTAATCTTGATTTGTTAATGTTATATAAATTGTAACTTATTATTACTGCTTCATTGTGCCATTAAACCATGTCCGAGTTTTTTGTTTTTTCTTTTTCATTTTATGACGACAGTGATAGCTTCTTCACTATTTAACAAGTCGTTGTGAGTATATATGTGAGTCATCCAATAGTTAAATCCACCAATTCTGATTTTCCTATAAAATATTTTTATGAGTTTTCAGTATGGGTAGTTACCAAAAATCGGACCGGATTACAAATTAAGCTTCTTGCGGTTCCATCCCGAAAGTATCTAAATACTCTACTCCAACCAGAAGCACCTGAATCAAAACTACTACTTTACCAAGAAAAAAATCGATGATCGAAGTGAACAAAATATATCCACCTGCTTACTCGCTCTTCGAATTATATTTAATCGCCCTACGACTTCTTTAAGATCAAGTCTTCGCAGCCAGCCATTTATGACAATGAAGAAGACACAGATAGGAAAAATTGAGTCCCTTGAAGCAACTAGCAAAAGTTCGTAGTACTTGGGGTCCATGAAAGATTCTTGCCTATCCGGTCTCCGAAGTAACTTCGTAACTTTCAGGCCCACGTTAGTCATAGGCCGTCCATTTTCGTCGTAGCCGACAGCTCGTGGAAAGACAGCCCGCGAGCGAATATGAAAGACGCTTTCGGCCGACAATAATGCTTTGTCCACCAGCCGCCAATATCTTATACATCTGGGGTTGGCAATTCAGTTTCCCATTACGAGAAAAGCGTGGAAGAGTGAGAAAGATTTCAGTGTCAGTTTGCTAAAAGTGGTTTTGATAGTAGGTGATCATTCAGCCCTATGGAAGTAATTTGCTATCAAAATATATAAAGGTTATGACGTTAGATTACACAGAAAATAGATACTTATAGGACAAAACCGTCTTTCTTTTCTTTATTCTTCTTTATTTTCTTCTTTAATTTTAATTATTTATTTATTTATTTATTTTATCTTTTTTTTATTTGCTAAGTATTAAATACGTAAAACAAATCATAAATTTTATAGATACAACATACAAAATGATTTTAAGGTATAATAGGGTAGGTTCTAGTTCCAAAAATTGAAAATCTATACCTTATAAGGTAGATGTAAATATAGCCTTGTAACTTACTCACCCTATACACACTCATCCCTTGAGAAGCCATGCTTGGGAAACTAGAGAATGAAAAGCATAAAGAGCACATAAAATTTTAAGGCTGAAAATGCATGAGAAGTCCACAAATTGTTAACTTTTATTGTAATTAAATCTTAAAGTTTTCAATTTTATCAATTAAATGTTAAAAAAAAAACTTTGTCAAAACATAGAAACGGAACCTTAAATACCATTGTGGTGGTAATTTGGGTTAAATAATGGAAAATTTTCACCATAAATAAATTATCTAATAGTGTAATGCCTTGTCTTATAAGACCTTAACTTAACCAATATCAAAACCTTGGTGCTTAGGAGATTGTGTCTATGGCTTTTAGTGAGAAATTTTCAATCAATCAATACAAATGATGGTTAGATTCAAAATCCACATTGAGAAAACTATTTGAGACTCCTATTGTGATACTAAATAGAGAATTTTTTTTTATATTTATATTTGTGAATATAATCGATGTTAAAAAGTATAAAAATGTTTTATCTAAACTCTTATGCTATGTTCGGATGAGGAAATGAAAGAAAATGAGTGGAATTTGAAGGAAATATTTTACTATTTCCTTATTTAAAAAAGGAAATGAAAGAAGATGGAATGGATTTGGAGTAGAAAAGTTTTCCTTGACACCACCAAAAACAAACCTCTCCGATTAAAAAAGCATAGAGAGGGAATTTAAATATACATGTCTATCCTTCATATAAAAGTATACTTCTAAAATTTAGAGACTTTTATGATATTCTAATAAAAGAAAATTTATGTTACCAACTCTGCTTCACTTTTTTTATTTCCTTATCTAAATAAAAGAATTTATAATTATTTTCCTCATTAAATAAAAGAATTTCACTTGCCATTCTTGTTGATGAGTAGGTTATTTAGAAATAGCTAAGTTGATTGTACAACCATGCACAAGCACATCAAATTAGACCAATGTCTATCAAATGTTCCGACGACCTCATTGACTTGATGAGGCCAAATGGGGCATCTCAAACTACAGCACACGTAATGATTAAGCGTTACTTTACAAGCAATATGGTATCCTCTCTGTCACAAGTAGATCACTTCGCATCAATATCATTATCATATCCATGATAAATATGGTAATTAAGTGTTATTGGTAGATATTAAGTAGTGCTTTTAGGAAAAAAAATTATATAGCACATGATACAAAATTGTATATATATAGCTTTTATAATTTTAAGGAAAAATTACAAGTAACCCTTTTAAACTTTAACTTAGGAGTGAGTATATTGATAAAGTAGCAATGCAAAAGCCACTCACATTTTTATTTAAAAAACAAACTATGTTCAAAGTTTATAGGGGTGTTAAAACACATTTTGATAAGTTGAATAAAATATTTTAACATAAAATCAAAATTTAGGGAATTAATTATAATTTTGAGAAATTATTTGCCAATTTATCAAAATTTAAGAAGACTATTTATAACATTTGAAAGTCTATGAGGTATATCCACACCTAATTCAAAACTTCGGAGGTTGTGTACATTTTCCCATAATTTTAATGACAAGATCAATGAATTGATTGATAAATAATTTTAATAACAAGATTAATGAATTGGACTAATTTATAAAATTGGATAAATCCTTTTCTTTCATAGAAATACACACGTTTTCCTACCATGTTACTACTTAAACCTTCCTATGACTACTAACATTCCATTTAGGAAATCGATTCTCTAAAATTTCCTAAATTTATAATTTAATGGTTTAACTTGATGTAGATATATTAAGTTTACAAGATATGGAACAATTTTGTCATTAGAAGCAACAAAAGAAGAAGAAGTAGAAAAACCATTAGAAGAGACAATTGGAACTAGAAGCGAGGAGTCTAAAGGAATTCAAAAATCGGGCTCCAAGCATGTTTGAAGCTGTTGGAAGCTAGTGGATCAAGAAAAAACTTAATTTTAAATGTTCAACTTTGAAGCTTTATAAGATTTTGTTTATGAGGAGTTTGTCATTTGGTTCCATTTTAGTGGTCAAAATCCTTGATTCCATGTTGTGTCAAGTTGTTAAAGTTTCCTTATTTAAAATAGGAAAGTCTATACTATTTGATTCAATTTCCTATTCTATTTTTTATTCAATTTTCTTATTAGATTTAGGATTTCAAGTATATAAATATTTGTTAAGTTGTGTTGTTAAGAAAGATAGTCGATTATTATTGAATCTTACAAGTTTATTACTCTCTCATACTTTATGTCTTATGCTTCACACTGCATTAGCTAGTACCAAAGCAAGATAACAGCTGGTGGTGGTGATGGTAACCACCTTCATAATGGTGATCAAGAGGCTAAGGTTTCTCTTTAAGAGAATGATGTGTTGCAACATTTGGAGTAATGTCTAGAGCAACAAATGGACCTTAGATTTCAACATTTTGAGGAAACTTTTAAGGAGATTATAGAATGTTTAGATGTCTTAGGAATTGATGCACATAGGAGACAGAATGATACTAGAAGGTTAGGGGCAAATTTGGCTCATGGTGACCCCATTGGTAGGCTTACTCCTACTCATAGGTAGTATACCTATGATGATGACGAGTTAAAGGAAGAAGATGACATTAATCTATATAGATATGGTCATTAACAACATCATCAAGGGCTTATGGTAGGAGAAATTGATGGGGATCAGCTAGCATCAAGAGTTCAAGAGTCAAAGTCCACCGACTCGTTGCATGGTATTAGAAGTCCAATGACAAGAGCTAAAGCTAGGCGGATGAGAGAAGCTTTGCAAGGATTAGTGATGGAGCTGCAAGAGAGGGAACCGAGCTTTACTAAGGAATCCAAAGGATCATACACGGCCTCCATACACGGGCGTGTATCACGACCGTGTATCCTTACACGGCCCAACAGCACGGCCAGTGGCACAACTGTGTGTCTCAGCAAAATTCTCACAGAAGAATACACGGCCAAAAGGCACGGTCGTGTATGAAACCGTGTATCGTGCTCGTCACATACACAGTGTTATACACGGCTTGGAGACACGGGTCAAGTATGCGACCGTGTACCTTGTTCGTCGCCTACCCAGTGTCATACATGGCTTGGAGACACGGGTCGTGTATGCGACCGTGTACCTTGTTTGTCGCCTGTCCAGTGTCA
>JBBMOL010000715.1:57188-83293 GCA_037954665.1 Laguncularia racemosa
TCAATTTTTTGACAAGTCTTTGGGTTTTTAGCTTATAATTACTTTATAATATTTGTAATTGAGGATTATTATTCAACTATTATCAATAATACTTGTTAGCTTCTCTCTTATATTTAGGGATTCCACACTCCATGCTGCATCATTATTACTTCCTCATATTTTTTGCGGTGTTAACGCTTCATGTTGCATCATGGAAAGAAAAATGTGTATACCAAAGTAAAAATATTTATGCAATGAGGATGCATTTGATTTAATAGAAAAAGGAAGTTAAATAAGGAAGTAAGAATTGGAAATATAAACTTTTCTTTTTGTTAAAATACCATAACGGTCTCTAAATTTTAGAAGTATGATTTTATAGTAAGGATAAACTTGTAATTTTAATAGAACACCCTCTCAATACTTTTCAAATTGGAGAGATTTTGTTTTTGGTAGCCTTAAGGAAAACTTTTCTTCTCCACATCCATTTCATCCCTTTCCTTTCCCTTCTAAAAATAAGGAAACAGTAAAATATTCCCTTTAAAATTTACTCATTTCCTCATCTAGACGTAGTGTTAGGGTGATGTGGACATCGTAGCTGACACCGACTGATTGGGCATGTCTTTTACAAAGCACGGCTGTGTAATGTGTCTGGAAACTCCGCAGAAATATACACGGCCGTATATACGGTTCAAAGCACGACCATGTGTTGAGTTTAGAAGATCCATAGAAACATACACGGTCGTATACACGGTTCAAAGGCACAGCCATGTAATGCGTCTGGAAGATCCCACAAAAATATACACGATCTTATACACGGCTATGTATAAACTAGATGATAGACGTGTATATATATATTTATTTCCACGTGTACATATTTATTTCCTTGTTAATTATTTCCCTAAGAACTATAAATAGCCTTTAGGCCATTTTAGGATTAGCTTTTATTCTTTTGTCAATATATACTTTTAGAGAAAGATTATTCTCTGCTTCCTCGATTGTGCGCAGTCGAGATTTTCAAAAAATAAACTTAGAACTATTCTTTGTTTATTTGTGAGGTCCAATCTTAGAATTGGTCTCGTGTTTGTACGCTTCTCTCGCTACGTCAAAGGGTTTAGACAATATTTTTATAATTTCTAACATCAATTACATGCACAAATATAAGTATTAAATATAAAAAGTTTATCTGTTTAATATCATAATAGGAGTCTCAAATAGTTTTCTTATTATGAATTTGGGATTGATCCCTCATTTGTATTAACTGATTGAAAATCTCTCAATAAAGGCCATAGACACAATCCCTCGAGCACTAAGGTTTCAATGTTGGTTAAGCTAAGGTCTTAAAAATGGGCATTATGCCATGGGATAATTTATTTGTGGTGAAAAGTTTCAAATATTTAACTCAAATTGCTACAAAAATAGTATTTAAGTTTTTGATTATATGATTTGATAATTTTTTTTAATATTTAATCGATGAAACAGAAAATATTAGGATTTAATTACAAAGGAAGGGGTTAAAAATTTATGGACTTTCGTGCATTTTCAACCTTAAAATTTTATATGCTTTTTATGCTTTGCATTCTCTAATTTTCCAAGCGTGACTCATTGAAGGAGTGAAAATGCAGAAGAAACAAAACTGTACCTACTCCCCATGTCCGTTGATAAAGTTTTTTCTTTCATGGAAATTGAACGCATATCTTTTGAACCCCTCAACATCCATAGATAACTTTCTATGGTAGAAACATCATAATTTTTATAGCTTAATACATAGTTGGTGATTTTTATTCGATAGTCTTATAAATCACTTGCCAAATACACATAGACACAGACTAGCTCTATCACTTCATGTCATTGACACTTGACATTACATTTATCCATTTAGATAAGCCTAAGTTCTAAGGCTTCGTAACTTCACCAACATATGCACAACATGGGCAAGCTTTTTGTTCTACAGTACAACAACGTCTATATCGGCAATTTGGGGGACTAGGATTGCTGCCAGTATGTCCTTCATGCCCGCCACCGGATGGTCCGGCAGGTCCGCCACTATATACAGGGCTACCTCCACCATTTGTTTTGATTGCTGCAGTAGTTGAAAAAAGAAAAGCAAAGAAAGAAAAATAGTAATTACATGCTGAACATGATATTCTCTTTTAAATAGTAAAAGATATAGAAAGCTGAGTCAAGTTAGCATATATACTTACCACTGGTCTGCTCGTTGGCAGTCTCCTTTGCTACTACCTCAACAGAAAGCAAAAGTGCAAGGATTGCCACTAATCCCAACAAAGCAACAACTCTAGAATTCATATTTCTCGACTATGCTATGAAGAGAAAATGCTATCTAAGGATGGGTCATATAAAGAGGCCACTTGTCAGCCTAATTGTGGCATAAAAATTAATTTAATATGTAAAGTAGTCAATAATTGATGAGTGGTGAGATCTATACAAGGGTGGCTGCCGTGCATGGTTGAATGGTCAATTTTTATTCAAGTAGTAAGTATGACTAAACTAATTGAACATTCCCTCTCTCCAATTTATTAAAAAAAAAAGGAAAAAAATACTCTTTAGATTCTTAAAAAATCATTTGTATCCACAAAAAAATAAAAAATGAATGAACACATTTATTATAAAAAGATAATCTAAAAATTTAAATAAAAAAAAAATGTAACACGAGGATTTCCTCTTTAACTTTTTTTTTTTTTTTAATTTTATGTAATTAATTTTTCCATGGGAAAAATAGTGAAATACATGTTATGTTCATAATTAAAGAAAAAAACAAGGAAAATCATCAAGTACAAATAATTATCCCTGATGCAAGGTTTCGTGATTTGATGTTGTTGAGCATGCTTTAGTAATAAATTGCAAAGAAGAATACTTTTAGATATGCTGTCAAGGGTATGGGCAGCGGGTCGACATAGCATTATTATCAGCAATCCAAATATCATCTCCTCTGTTCATTCGAGAAGGTATAAAAATTAAAGTTAGGTAACTAAAAAAATTTTAAATTTCGATATTGTAGATGCCAACTATACTGAAGATATATGGTAACGAACAGTGCTACTTCCTACTTCAAGAAAGTTTTTTTTTTAAAAAAACAAAATGTCGCATTAAGAGTCTATACACGCCAAGTCCATTGAAAAATGTGAAAAGTTTTTTTTCTTTTTTAAACCGAAATGTCACGTTGAGAGCCTGCCGCACCACGTTGTGCAAATTGACAACAATATGGCTCATCAAGTGGCAAATATTCAAATAAGAATATTAAAAAAAATTAAATAAAAAGAGGAATAAACAAAAGACAGCCATGATGGGGCAGCGACTCTCTACACTCTCACTCTTGCTGGCACCCTCGTCGGCTGCTGCTATTGGCTAAAAGTCTCGTGGATCGAGTTGTCGACTACGGCTAAAATGGACTGCCTATCACCAAGGCACTGCATTTTATCTCTGTGTGTCTTCTTCAGTCATAAATGGCTGCGAAGACTGTCTTAAAGAAGCCGTTCTCATAAAAAAAAAAAAAGAAGAAATCCTCCAAGTAAGCGTTCCTGCTTTCTCAGTATCAAAACATTTTTACATAACACGAACGGATATAATCACACAAAAATCTAACAAGCAAACAACAACATATATATCAGACAACCATATCAAACAAACAATAACATATATATCAAACAATTATGTGCTTCCTGCTACCCTATGCTTTCTTTTTCATATTGTTTTTATATTTTCTCCCCCTTTTTGTTAATCATCAAAAAAATAACTCCTCCTAAATTTATGCATAAAGAAAATAAAAGGTCTTTGAATCATGAGTCTTAACAAAATAAGTCTGTAAGAAACAAAGTCAGTGAAGATAAAAACTAAGATTTTTTGGATCGAGTGACCCATGATGTTGAAGTTGTGGTGGAGGGTTTGGAAGAATGTTTGTCAGGTGAACTTTCCAGATCAATGACATGGGCTTCCTTACGAACATAGTCTGGAAAATATTTTGACGGGAATAACTTGATCTCTACATGAAGGCTAGTGACGGCTTGTGATGTTTTATCAGTCTTTGAATCTAAAAGTTTGAACAATGTCGTGACTGATTCTCCAATCCTTTTTACCTGAGAAACAAAGTTATCAAAAGCATAGACGTTGTTGGATAAATCCTTTTTGGTTGCAGCACTAAATTCATCATACAAGAATTTGTAATGATGAAATTCTGTGAGTAACTTCTCTGAATTTTTCTTGATGATCGAGATTGCTTCTGATTGTTCTTTAACTTTCAATTCCAAAGTTTCTAAAACCTTAACATCAGACATTTGAGAAACTGAAAATTCTTCTTTGATAGTTTCTTTCACAACTGCTGAAAGCTCGTCTTTCATAGCTTCTTTCACAAGAGATTTCATTTATTCCAAATTAACATTGAGCATTACTTCTTTGGTTACACTTATTCCAGCTTGAGAATCACTAGGTTGTGGCTCTATTCTTGGTTCTGAACCATAATCTGGAGCTTCTTCTTGAATAAGTAACGCAGTTCATTTCTTATGTCGTTTATGTATGTAATGAGAACTATTGTTCGCATACCACAAACAATCTTTAACATAAATTGACATATGATGAAGCACTTCTTTCCCAATTCGTTTCAATTTGATAGGTTCTATGGAACTAGGGGGCAAAACAATCCTCTTGAATTCAAAGATTTTGATCAGAACACTTCCAAAAATAAGACTTTCCCTATTCCTCCAAATTTGATCAATTATACGTGATGCCATGTCTACATTTTTCTTATAGATCATAGCATAGATAATCTGTGCATGATCTATTGACATAGAAGTTGTGCTCCCTTTCTGTGGACAAATACATTCAATGATAATCTTATGTATAATTCGTGGAAACAACTTGAAATCAATTATCATTTCCTCCTTTCCATAATCTATCTGTAGACCTCCATTCACGGTAGCATACAACTCATTTCTAGATAGATTATGCATTTCCACATCATCATTGACATTTTGCATGTGTAAACGCTTAAAAATATCTTCTTTAAAGATTTTGATTTCTTGATTACATACCTTTGAGAACAGAACATTTCCTTCCAATAGATTTAAATTCCCATAGAACTCTTTTATACATTCTCCATAAACAAGAACTTGACTAGAACATAGATTCATACAGCCAATATGTTCTAACAACTCATTCCAATAAAAACCATTATTTGTAAAGAAACTAAAGTCTACAAAACAATAGGAACGAACCTCGTTTTTCCTTTTGCCAAAAGACTTTCCCACTGCAAGTTCAGAGCTTTGTAAACTTTTCCTTTTGGTGTCTTTCTTTGCCATCTTCCTTGAAGAAGTAGTTTCTTGAAAAACCTTTTCTTTTCCTTTCATAGAAGACGTTTCCTTTTCGAAGAGGTTTTTGAAACAGTGAAGGATTCGGAACTGGATGTTGTTCCCTTTTCTTTCATTGCAGGTTCAGGAGATTCATCATAGATGATTAAAGGTTTACTCGAGGGTTTTGTTTTGAAATTTCTTTGTTTGATTCGTTTGGAGGTTTTGGGGCCATGGTAAACACAAAAGAGAGAGAGAAGAGATGAATAGTTGTGACCGAAAGATAGGATAAAAAAAAATAAAGATTACAATACTATCCTTTGAAAAGGATTGCAAATGAAATAAAAAGGTTTAAAAGATAAATCAGAAAAGAAATGAAATAGAAAGGTTTAAAAATTTTAAAAAGGATTGCAAATTCCTAATCCATTCCTTATAAATTCAAATTTTATCTTTTTAAGAGGTTTTGTAAAAATTTCTGCAAATTGATTTTCAGTTGGAACAAATTCAACATTTATATCTCCATTATTGACGTGATCTCTAATAAAATGATGTCTAATTTCTATGTGCTTTGATCTTGAATGATGTACTAGATTTTTAGTCTAATTATTTGCACATGTATTATCATATTTAATTGGTATAGTTTTAAAATTTATTCCATAATCATTCAATTGTTGTTTAATCCATAAAACTTGTGCACAACAGTTACCAATAGAAACATATTCAGCTTCAGCCGTGGATAAAGTAATAGAGTTTTGTTTCTTTGAAGACCAAGAAATTAATTTATCACCTAGAAATTGACAAGTACTGGATGTGCTTTTTCTATCGATTTTACAATCGGCATAATCTGTATCAGAATATCCTATTAAGTTAAAATTTTGATTTTTGGGATACCAGATGCCTAAATTTGAAGTATGAAAAAGATACTTAAAAATTTGTTTTACAGCTGATAAATGAATTTATGTTGGTGCACATTGAAATCTAGCACATAAACACGCACTAAACAAAATATCAGCTCTCGATGTTGTCAAGTACAATAAAGAACCTCTAAGACTTCTATAGAGTTTCTCACTTACCTTCTGTCAATTAGAGTTTGAGTCTAACCTCGTTGAAGTACTCATTAGTGTTGTAACCTTCTTGCAGTTTTCATATCCAAACTTCTTTAGTATTTGTTTTATGTATTTTTCTTGATGGACAAAAATTCCTTCTTTTGTTTGTTTTATTTGAAGTCCCAAAAAGAATGTTAATTTTCCCATCATTGACATTTTGGATTCTACCTGCATAGTCTCAGCAAATTCTTGACACAATAATTCTTTAGTAGATCCAAAAATAATATCATCCACATATATTTGCACAATCAATATATCATTATAAAGTGTTTTTAGAAATAAAGTTGATGCGAACCCTAGGTATATTAAACCTAGAACCCGACGATCGTGATTTGAAATCGGATCCCCAAGAATCGTCTTGAACAAGCGGTGAACGGAACTAGACCCCAACCACACCTGTTGATTGAAACCTAAGTTATCAAGATGATTTCCCCAAGCGTTTAGATTGAAGAAATCGAAAGAGTTCTTTTGCAAAGAACAAAGAGAGAGAAAACCCTCAAGATATGTATTCCAATCTGTAAAATTCGTAACCCTAGCGTTTTTTACAAAAGGGTATTTATACTTCCTCGTACAATGTCTTGAAAGGAAAATACGCGGAACGAAAATAAAAAGATACGCGTAGTACACGGTGTAATACATGGCCGTGTCTCCGAGCCGTGTATGATACTGGGCAGGCGACAAACAAGGTACACGGTCGCATACACGACCCGTGTCTTCGAGCCGTATATGACACTGGGCAGGCGACGAACAAGTTACACGGTCGCATACTTGACCCGTGTCTCCGAGCCGTATATAACACTATGTATGTGACAAGCACGATACACGGTTTCATACACGACCGTGCCTTTTGGCTGTGTACTCCTCTGTGAGAATTTTGCTGAGACACACGGTTGTGCCGCTGGCCGTGCTGTTGGGCCGTGTATGGAGGCCGTGTATGATCTCTTGGATTCCTTAGTAAAGCTTGGTTCCCTCTCTTGCAGCTCCATCACTAAGCCTTGCAAAGCTTCTCTCATCCGCCTAACTCTAGCTCTTGTCATTGGACCTCCCATACCATGTAACGAGTCGGTGGACTTTGACTCTTGAACTCTTGATGCTAGCTGATCCCCATCATTCCCTCCTTCCTCGAAAAGATTCGTCCTCGAATCACCTGCATCATATAGAGTAAGATCAGAAACATTAAAAGTTGTGCTTACGTTACCATAGTGACTTGGTATGTCAATCTTGTAGGCGTTATCATTGATGCGCTCCAACACTTGGAATGGTCCATCTCCCCTAGGGTGCAACTTAGACTTTCGCTGTTTGGCAAATCGCTCCTTTCTCAGATGCACCCACACCCAATCTCCTGGATGAAAAACAACCTTCACACGACCCTTATTGGCCTGGCGAGCATAATGCTCATTTTTCTTCTCAATGTTAGCCCGAACCTGAGCATGCAATTCCCGCACAAATTCTACCTTTTTCTTTCCATCAAGATCAACAAATTCATTAATAGGCAAAGGCAAAATATCTAGTGGAGTCAAAGGATTAAAACCATACACAATCTCAAATGGAGAATAGGATGTAGTGGAATGCACAGTCCTATTATATGCAAATTCTACATGTGGTAGACAGTTCTCCCATTGTTTCAAATTTTTATGAATCACAATAGAATTAAGCAAGCCATGCAATCGCACAATCTCTGGATTGGCCCGATAAGCTGGCCGATTAGGAATGGAAACACCTGAGATAAAGTCAATCTGGTGCTCAATGCCTCTTAGTGGAGGCAATCCCCTTGGTACTTCCTTAGGAAACAAATCCTCATATTCCTGCAAAAGAGAAACAACCGCACTTGGCAACGAAGAGTTAAGGTTAGTAGTAGTAATATACAAATCCTTGTACATGAGTACAAGTAATTGTTTCCTGGTCACTATTGCGCTCTTAACCTCACTTTTTCTTGCAACTACACTCTCTACTGCCATTCCCTCTCCACTCAGTGTGTTAAGCTCTTCACTCTCTTGGCTCACAAGTGTATGCCTCTCACTCTTTCTTTCTTTTTCATTCTTTTCTTGTCCACTCAAGTATTTCTCTTTGAACTCTTTTGCTAGCCTCACCTGATCCTCACAAGCCTCCCATGGTTTCTAAGGAGTTAGAACCACATTCCTCTTGTTTAAGACAAAAGAGTAATGGTTTTTGTACCCATCATACATTACCCTCCTATCGAACTGCCATGGTCGCCCCAACAATATGTGACTAGCCTGCATGGGAACTACATCACACATCACCTCATCATGATAGCTCCCAATAGAGAATGAAATAAGAACCCGCCTAGTCACCTTCACTTCCCTACACTCGTTCAACTACTGTAACCGGTATGGTTTCTGATGCTTCAAAGTCTTCAACCTCAACTTATCAACCAATAAGGTACTAGCAACATTAGTACAGCTACCACTATCAATGATCAAGCTGCATACCTTCTTCTGCACATGACATCGGGTATGAAAAATATGCTCACGCTGAACCCCTTCACCATCATCCTTAGGCTGAGTACTAAGGACACGCCTAGTAACTAGTAACTCCCCACTCACGGGTCCCTCAACGTCCACATCACTACCATCCTCCAATGGTGGCATGTCATCATCACTGGAACTAATACTCTCCACATCTCCATTATCCCGAAAGATCATGGCCCTTTGATTTGGACATTGAGATGCAATATGTCCAAACCCCTGACACCTGAAACATTTAACATCACGGGTTCTAGTGAATGGTTTAGTGTCAGATTTACCTTTAGAGGAAGTAACTGGACTCTTGGCCTTCACATCCTCTTTTGGTTTTGAGTCTGCGGTATTCTTCTTCCAATTTGACTTCCATGAAGAGTTAGAAGTCGCCCAAGATTTAGAATTCCCTTTATACTTCAACTGCTTCTCTACCTTGATCGCCTTATGCAACAATTCCTCAATATCTACATATTGTTGTAAGTCTACTACATCAGCGATCTCCCGATTCAACCCATTGATGAATCTAGCCATTGTAGCCTCATCTTCCTCATCCACGTTAGCTCTAATCATAGCTATCTCCATCTCCTTATAATAATCCTCCACACTCCTGGACCCTTGTGTCAACCCCTGTAATTTCCTATGCAAGTCCCTATAATAGTGACTAGGGATAAATCTCTTCTGCATAATGGTTTTCATCTCATTCCAAGTGCTAACAGGCCTCTCACCATACCTCCTCCTATTACGCACTAGCTGATCCCACCATACACTGGCATAATCAAAAAATTCAACTGCAGCTAACTTTATTTTCTTCTCCTCACTGTAATTATGGCAATCAAATACATGGTCCACTTTTCTCTCCCACTCCAAATACAGCTCTGGATCGTTCTTCCCTTGAAAAGAAGGTATCTTCATCTTAATACTACCTAAATTTCCATCTCGCCGTTGGGTATCTCTTCTCTCCCTCGTGAAACCATATTCCCCTAAATCAGTATCCTCCTTCTCTTCTATACTCACTCCCCCTCTTGAATGCCTATGGGTTCTTCTCCCCACAACATTACTATCGGACGGTTCCCTACTCTGCTCCATCTTATCCAACCTCTCATGGACATGCTCCATTTCAGCACTCAGTATTTTTCTCATCTCACCGAATAATGCCTCCAACATCAATTTACTATCTACACCTCCCTTCTCTCCACTAGTAGGACTTTAACCAGACATTGTGCTGCACAAAAAGGTTAGAAATAACACACAAAGAAAATATAAACCTCACAATTCACTCCCTCACTTGTTTACACTCACGGATGTGGATTCACTCGTATTTCGTTCAATAAATAAATGATCCTCTCAACTCGCTCTTATAGGCTCTTTGATCAGAACTCAATCAAAATTTCTTTAACATAAACCACTAGGGCAACTCAACTTTTTAAACAAACGGGTTTCAATTCAACAGTCAATTAAGAAAACACGGATAAGGACTCCACTAGGGACACAATGACGCAATCGAATGAACGAGAACTATAGATACTCGATTACTGAAAATGTTCTTCCTTTTTTTTTTTTTTTTTCAATACGAATTTCTCTTCTTTTTTTTTTTTGTACGAATTTCTCTTTTTTTTTTATACGAATTTCCAGATGAACGAAGAACAGGTAACTATTTGAATACCTTGAATTCCTACGACAAATAAGACAAATTTTTTTTTTTTTTTTTATATAAAGAAGACAACGATAATTAATAGAAAAGGATAGAATTACTTGAATCAAGAAGCCGAAGCTCTAATACCAAATTATGCGAACCCTAGGTATATTAAACCTAGAACCCGACGATCGTGATTTGAAATCGGATCCCTAAGAATCGTCTTGAACAAGCGGTGAACGGAACTAGACCCCAACCACACCTGTTGATTGAAACCTAAGTTATCAAGATGATTTCCCCAAGCATTTAGATTGAAGAAATCGAAAGAGTTCTTTTGCAAAGAACAAAGAGAGAGAAAACCCTCAAGATATGTATTCCAATCTGTAAAATTCGTAACCCTAGCGTTTTTTACAAAAGGGTATTTATACTTCCTTGTACAATATCTTGAAAGGAAAATACGTGGAACGAAAATAAAAAGATACGCGTAGTACACGGTGTAATACAAGGCCGTGTCTCCAAGCCGTGTATGACACTGGGCAGGCGACAAACAAGGTACACGGTCGCATACACGACCCGTGTCTTCGAGCCGTGTATGACACTGGGCAGGCGACGAACAAGTTACACGGTCGCATACTTGACCCGTGTCTCCGAGCCGTGTATAACACTGTGTATGTGACAAGCACGATACACGGTTTCATACACGACCGTGCCTTTTGGCCGTTTACTCCTCTATGAGAATTTTGCTGAGACACACGGTTGTGCCGCTGGCCGTGCTATTGGGCCGTGTAAGGATACACGGTCGTGATACACGCCCGTGTATAGAGGTCGTGTATGATCCCTTGGATTCCTTAGTAAAGCTCGGTTCCCTCTCTTGCAGCTCCATCACTAAGCCTTGCAAAGCTTCTCTCATCCGCCTAGCTCTAGCTCTTGTCATTGGACCTCCCATACCATGTAACGAGTCGGTGGACTTTGACTCTTGAACTCTTGATGCTAGCTGATCCCCATCAAAAGTGGTATCAACTTTTTCTCTATGAAAACCTTTAGAGATTAAAAACATACTTAACCTTTCATACCAATCTCTTTGGGCTTGTTTTAAACCATATAAAGCTTTATTTAGTTTAAAAACATAATCAGATTTGAAAGGATCTTCAAAACCAGGTGGTTGTTCTACATAAACTTCTTCTTTTATAAAACCATTTAAAAAGGCACTTTCACATCCATTTGGAAAACTTTAAAATCCTTAAAAGATTCATAAGTAAGCATTAATCTTATTGCTTCTAGTCTTACAACAGGTGCATATATTTCATCAAAATCTATTCCTTTCTCTTATGAATAACCTTTGGCAATTAATCTTGCTTTATTTCTTATAATTTTACCATCTTCATCTAACTTATTTTTAAATATCCATTTAGTTCCAATTATAGATTTCTCTGTAGGTTTAGGAACTAATCTCCATACATTGTTTCTTTGAAATTGTTCTAATTCTTCTTGCATAGAGATAATCCAATTGTTATCATTTAAAGCTTCTTTTATATTATTAGGTTCAATTTCAGATAACAATACAAAATGATTTTCAAAATTTTGTAAACTCGCTCTTGTTTTAACACCAAAATTAACATTATTGATTATTTGATTAGAAGGATGTGCAGTTTTGTATCTCCAAGCTCTAGAAGTTTCTGGTTCTTTTATTATAACTCTTGAAGTACCTTTTGTATTTTCCTCTGAAACAGGTTCTGAATGACAAGTTTCTTGAATGTTAACAGCAGGTGCTTCTGACTTTGGTTCTGTATCAGTTTCTATTTTAGAATCTTTTTCTTCATTTGAATCAATACCCTTTAAATCTTCATGAAATTTAACATTTATAGACTCTTCAATAGTTTTTGATGATTTATTAAAAACACGATAAGCACGACTATTTGGCGAGTAACATAAAAATATAGCTTCTTCAGATCTTTCATCAAATTTACCAAGATTAAAAACATTCTTGTTCACAAAACATTTACATCTAAAAATATGAAAGTATGAGACGTTAGGTTTCTTACCTTGAAACAACTCATTAGCAATCTTTGATGTCATTGGTCTAATAAGAACTCTATTGATGATATAGCAAGCTGTAGAAACTGCTTCTGCCCAAAAATACTCAGCAATACCATTTTCATTTAACATAGATCTAATCATTTCTTGCAAAGTTCTATTCTTGTGTTCTATTACTCCATTTTGTTGAGGTGTATATAGACAAAAAAAATTATGAGATATACCATGTTCTTCACAAAAAATTTAAAAATTTTTATTTTGAAATTCTGTTCCATGATCAGTTCAAAGACTAATTATGGATACTCCTTTTTCATTTTGTATTTGTCTTGCGAATTTCTGAAAAGAACCGAAGGTATCCTTTTTGTGTCGCAAGAATCTAACCTAAGTGTATCTTGAAAAATCATCAACAATAACAAGTCCATATTTACTTCCACCTAAGCTTAATATTCGAGTAGGTCCAAAAAGATCTAGATGCAATAATTTAAGTGGTCTATTAGTTGAAATTACATTCTTACTTTTATGAGAAATAGAAACTGTTTTTATTCTTTACACAACTATCACATTTTATTTCTTGTTTAATATTTATTCTAGGCAATCCTTTAATAATTTTTTTCTTAGATAATTTTTCTAAGTGATTAAAGTTAACATGTCCTAGTCTTTTATGCCAAGTAAATGCATGATCATTTAAAGATAGTACACAACAATCATTATCAATTTCAATTGGTTTTATAAGATAGATATTTCTTTTCCTATACGTTCTCAATGAAGAAGGTAGGCATACCAATTGTTCCAATTGCAACTATTTTACCTCTACTATTATCTCCAAACTTTACATATCCTCTTTCTTCCCAAATTAAGCTATTGAACAATGAAGCATCTCCAGTCATATGTTTAGATCATCCACTGTCCAAATACCATGTTCCTCTTATTTTAGGTTCATGTTCCTGCATAAATAGAAAAGATTAGGTCCTTTTAGGAACCCAAACCAATTTGGGTCCTTTGAAAGATAAGCTCATTTGATTACTTTGATTTTCTTGTTGACTATCGAGCTTGTTTCTTTTATAATAACAGAATTTTTCTATGTGGCCTAATTTATTACAGAAAAAACATGCATAAGAATTGTCATTCCTATACTTGTTGTTTACCTGTCTTTTGTAGTTCTGATTTGTATAACTTCTGTTATACCTTCTAGGATTGCTTCTGTAGTACTCATTGTATGAATACTTCTTATCAGCGTAACTTCTGTAATAGTCTCTGGTATTTCTTTTCTTAACATAATTAGCATTCGATAGATACCTTTTGACTTTAGATTCATCACTCATAACTTGTTTAGCCTTGACAAAAACTATATTTTGGTTTAACTTAGAACTCGAACCTTGCTCATATCCTAATCCATATCTTTCATTTGAAATTCTTTGAGACGAGATTAACATGTTTAGTTTCTTATCACTCTCATCAAATTTCTTGAAAGTAGTTTTCAACGAGTTAGATAAATCTTCAATTCTTTCCTTCAGATTATTTGTTTCTTCTTTAAGCAGATGATTTTCTTTTCGTAATCTTCCAAGACTAACATGTATAGATTTGTTTTCTTGTTTAAAGGTATCATTTTCATTGGAAATTACTGAAATTGTTTGTTTTAATACTTCTTTTTCATCCCGAAGATCTCTTTTTTCATTTTTATATTTAGCTAATTTTGTATCAACCCTTTTTAATGTCTTTAGTAATTTACTTATTTCTGTTAGCATGTCGATATCATTCACATCATCATCATCATCATCATCATCAGATTCGGAGTATACCTCAGAATTAGCCATTAAACAGAGATTTGCTTCATCCTCTTCTTCCGATTCTTCTAAACTTGAGTCTATGTCCTCTAAGTTATCCCATGTAGCTAGCATTGCACGACCTTTCTTCTTATAATTCTTTATTTTCTTTATCAGTGTTGGACACTCATATTTGATATGTCTTGGCTTTTTGCATTCATAGCATTGAATTTCCTTTTTTCTTTCTTCTTTTCTTTCTCCTTATAGACTTTTCCTACATCATTATTCTTATATTTAGTACTCTTTTTAAATGTACTAAATTTCTTACCTCTTTGTTTCTTGAACAGCCTGTCAAGTCTCTATGCTAGAAGATTAATATCTTCTTCTTTCTCATTGTTGCTATCTTCTGTTTCTGTTTCATTTTGCATTATTTCCTTAACTTTAAATGCTATTCCTTTGGTGTTGCTTTCTGCTCTTGTGTAGTTTTTATGTGAGATTCATATGCCATGAGCTTTTCTCTTAACTGACTAAGAGTTAGATTGTTGAGATCTTGAGCTTCTTCTATGGCTATTTTCTTTGCATCCCAAGATGGTGGTAATATCCTTAATATTTTCCTTACAAGATCAGGATTTGGAAGTTTCTTTCCAAGTGATGCAAGCTCATTTGTAATTGCTGTAAACCTGTTAAAAACATCTTTCACAGTTTCATTGGATTTAAACATAAATAATTCATACTATTGAATTAAAGCATTTATCTTTGTTTCTTTAATGGTATTGGTTCCTTCATATGTCTCGAATAAAATATCGCAGATTTCCTTTGCATTTGCACAAGATGATAATAAGTAGAACTCTGATGGAGCAATGGCAGTTAGTCATAGATTTTTTACTTTATTATTCTTCTCTGTAATCTTCTTCTCCGAATCTGTCAAAGTTGAATTTCCATTCAACGTGATCACATTGTCTCCCATTGAAATGACCTACCATGAATCATAATCATTAGCTTTAATATAGGTTTCCATGCGCATCTTCCAATATGAGAAGTTTGAGCCATCAAAGTAAGGTACTCAATTGATTGCAACATTGTTTTCCATCATTTTCAGATCACTAAAAAAAAATGAGTCATGCTCTGATACCAATTTTTTGTCCCAAATATATTAATCAAGAGGGGGGGGGGGGGGGGGGGGGGGGGTTTGGTGTGGGTTATGAATTGATTAATAACTTAAAATTTCAAAATTTAACAATTTTATCAAAAATCTCTTGATAAAAGAATGTGAACAATAACGAATGAAAACAATAACACGTAACAATTAAAAGAGTAGAGAAGAGAAAGTGCTCAGAGATTTATAGAGGTTCCGCCTCAAGCATCAATGCTCTCTTCCAGTTTCAAGACGGGGTCCCAGTTGTGTTTCACTATATCAAAGGATAAAGAGTATACAAAACAAGCCTCTTTAAGGCAAAGTCTCACTGCTGAGTCTCTCTAGCTTCTTTACTAAGCTAATCACTCAAACTACAGTAGTGAAACTACTCTCAATTCCTCACACAAGAAGTGAAACAACAAAAATATTAAGTCTTCTTTTCAATAAAAGTAAGCACTCTTTTTTTTTTTTCACACAACAAAAGCTAATTGTTTTTTTTTTAAAAAAAACTCAGATGTGTTCTCTTGTTGTTCTCTGTCTTTTGTCTTCTTCTTCCTTTGGATATATATCAGCTTCCTTGTTGAGAAACTCTCGGATGATGACAGTTGTGTTTCTTTTTTTCGAAATTCAAAAAGATTTGTTCAACAAAAATATCTCTGATGCTTCGGAGTCTCCTAGATTTTTAACGTAATCTTCCGATAGATAAGTATCAAGAAAACGTTTTTTCCTTGATCTCCTTCGGATAAAACTAATTTGAAGTAATATCTTTTAAAGATAAAAACCGCTTTTGATGTAATCTTGTTTTAAAGATAAGTTCTAATTTTGACGTGATCCTAAAAAAAAATTAAGTTTGACATGATCCTTGTATATAAAAAATCTTATAAAAAATCATCCCCATGATATAAAATCCAACTTAAGTGAAATACATCAAGTATATTACCCAAATATACTTGACACATGAAGCTGGGTCTTGATTCCTTTAAAAACATTTTTTACTAAGCTTAAAAAAAACTTTGTGACAGAAAAACATTTCGTGATAGATATGAAGGTTCTGAAAAAGATTCTGACAAAAAACTGTCTTCTATTATTTTTTTTTACAAAGGTTCTGAAAATACTTCTGATCAATTAATAAGAAAAATCTCAACTTCTATCCTTTTTCACAAAGGTTCTGAAAATGCTTTTGATTAATTAATAAGAAAAATATTGACTTCTATCCTTTTTCACAAAGGTTCTGAAAATGCTTCTGATCGATTAATAAGAAAAATATTGATATATTTCGAAACTTCTGAAACACCTTCTGACTAAACGTAAACATTCAAAATATGTTAAACCTTTTTTGTTATCTTCAAAACTAAATTAAAACCAAATTAGATAATTTAACAATATAGTTATACCTTCCATTTAAGATTTTGTTTGTTTTCCGTTTTGAAGTTGTCTATGTCACATATTGTCATGCATTCTCAACAAAATAGCAATCAGTTGATTATATATATATTAACTTATCTGTACTCAGAAGAAAGAGAAATTTGTAGTGATGGAGACACACGAGGCATGGGCAGACACACGGCTTGTGCCACGGCCATATAGTGTTTGGAAGGAATTCATAGAAGTATACACGGCCTCTACACATGGGCAGAAGCACGGCCGTGTATTTTACCAGGATATTCCACAGAGACATACACGACTCCCATACACGGCCTGGACATGGCCGTGTATTCGGTCATGAACTTTCACAGAGTCATACACGGCTTAGAGACACGGCCGTGTATGAGACCGTGTACTAGGCTTGTCACTTGCCCAGAAACATTCATGGCCTGGAGGCACGGCCGTGTATGCGACAGGTTATAGACGTGTATTTTATTATTTATTTCCACGTGTACGCTTAGATTTTCCCTTTTTAGACATTTTATGGGAAAGTATAAATACTCTCTTGTCAGATATGCCAGGGTTATGTTTTGTTTTATTATCAAATACATTTCGTGAGAGAATTTTCTCCCTTTTCCCGGTTGTGCGCAACCAGATTTGAATCAAAGAGTGTTTCTTTGTTGTGGTGAAACTAATCCATATTCAGATTCGTTTCGTTTTCGCTTTCCACGCTGCGTCAATTGGTATTAAAGCAAGGCTATTTCCTGTGGAGATGTCAACTCATCAAGGCGATGATAGCGGTCGTGTTCTTGACGGTGTTCAAGAGGCGAGGTTTCAAGGGAACCATCAATGGGTTCCAAGGGCAAAATTCGACGCAATACATCAGAAGGTCGGGCGTATGGAACAGCGCCTTGATGAACTGATCGAGTGTTTCGATGCTCTGGTAGTAGAACCCTGATGGGTGTCGAGTCCAACAAAAATAAAACCTACTCCTAGAAAATTATATGATTTGCATATAGTGGTGAGTAGGGTCGAATCCACAGAGATTGGTAAAGATATTTCTATTCAAATACAATAATAAAGAAAAGAAAAATGGTGGGTTTTGTTTGTGAATCAAATAAAGTAAAGCAAGGTAAGAAAATCAAATATTGACAAAAAGCCTAGCCAAAGGAATTAAGATAGTTTAATTCTAAGAATTGATCATCGATGCAAATATCTTCTATCCTTAGTTCTAGATAAATTGGTTATGGTTATTAACAAGCTCTAACAACCTATCTCTCCTTACTTTCTCGATAACCTCCAACAAGCGCTTCGAATTATTTCCCTTATTGATTAGACAATCCCCAGACAAGCGCTTAGGATTTAATCTATCAATAGCATTAAAATCTAGAGAGACCACCAATTCATGCCAGTAGATTATAAGATAACCTATTTAAACATGATCATACACCTCCATAACATGAATTCGATCATCTATTCTTATAACTGAACATGTTATCGTGTCACTAAGACTAGAACAATCAAACAATTACGGATTTGGCGTGCTAGTTGACAATATATTATCTTGCTAATTAAGTAGAAGAGCTCTATTCATACCAATCAACAAAATAATAATGACAAAACAATTAGAAGATATATGAATACCCAAAAACAAAGAATAGAATAAATACAAGTCAATTAGACCTCACAATTCGTGGAGAATTAAACATCTATGACCCTTTGGCTAGAAAAGTAGCTTAGCCACTCATGTTCATAAGAAAAACGAAAATAAAAAGTAAAGACATAATAAACCCGGATAGCTTGCTCTGCCTCCGGCCTTCCTTCTTGTTTCCCAAATCAAAGGTAAAAAGTTTTAAAGAAAGAAAAGAGATTCAAAAGATTTAAAGATTGTCTTAACCCTCTAGGATTGGCTCTATTTATAATGTTAGAGGGATAGCATGTGATCTTTTGCGAGCAAGATACAAAATTGTCTTTCCTTTTCCAAGTAGATTTCAAGAAGTGAAGATTCGTCTGCTTGGCACGCCCTACCACACGGCCGTGGGTCAAGCCGTGCCATCCTCGGTGCATATTCTTCAAGTCTTCATCCACGCACAGTGTATACCACGGTCACGTACATGGCCAGATTGCAAGTCGTGCCTCTATCTGTACATAATCTACAAATCTTCATTCCGTGTCCAGTGTGTAGCACGGCTCCACACACGGCTAGATCCTAGGCCGTGCCTTCCTCTGTCAAAGTTCCACAAATTCTTCTCCTTGACACGCCTAGCTTCCACCACGGCTCCAAGCACGAGTTCTCCCACGGCCTCCACCACGGCCGTGCCCTAAGCCGTGTCACTCTCTGTTCAAAATCTACATATCCGCCTTCTTGTCCAGTGAGTAGCACGGTTTCCACCTTGGCCGTGCCTCAAACCGTGCTTCCGATATACGGCGGTGTACTGCAACCGTGTATCTTCCTGTTGATTCAAAACCAAGTACACGGCCGTGTATTTCAATTACACGCCCATGTACTTCCCTCCGGCGGTGTAAATCCTTGTCTTTGAACTAAGTTGTAGATGGCTTCTCTAATTTACTTGAATTGGCATCCTTGACTCCATTTAACCTGATTTATCACGATGATAGAATTAAAGTACCATTTCCTTATGATTTCTATAAAATCAATAATAATTAAACACAATTTATACTATAAAGATTGAGTATAAACTGGCTCTATCAAACCCAATAGGGTTGGAGGCGCTGGCAGAAATCCACCACGTGCGGTAGAGGAATTCGGGGGACGCGTGATCTGACCTGTCGTTGAGAACAGGTGGGGGCGTGTGGAGAGTGAGGAGTCTAGCGAAGAAAGTGATGACATGTACAGGAGTAAGCCATGGCAAGGGCGTGGTCGTAGAGGTGGTGGTCATCGGATGGCTCATCATGGAAACCACCCTAGAGAAGGTGATTACAGGAGGAACCGTGGAGGCTATGATCAAGGGGATGGGGGAGACTATCATTTGAAGGTCGATATCCCATGGTTCGATGGCAGCTTCAACATCGAAGGCTTCCTTGATTGGCTTACGGAAGTGGACCGGTTCTTCGATTACATGGAAATTCCTGAGGACCATCGTGTAAGGTTGGTGGCATGCAGGTTGAAGAGTGGCGCCTCGGCATGGTGGGAGAGGCTACAAAGTAGGAGGTAGAGGGAAGGAAAAACACTCAGTGAGATCATGGTATCTCATGAAGTAGTTGCTGCAACATGATTTCCTCCCGCCGGATTATGAGCAGATATTGTTCCAACAATATCAACGGTGCCACCAAGGACAACGTTCCGTGCATGAGTATACGGTAGAGTTCATGAGGTTGGCGGAGCGGAATGATTTGAGGGAGAGCGAAGGTCAGCAAGTTGCAAGGTATGTAGAAGGACTGAAGCTCCAAATTAAAGACAATATTGGGGTTACGATGGTGAGAACCCTTATAGAAGCAAAGAACTTAGCTCTCCGAGCTGAACTTGTGTTGCAGGAACAAGGGAGTAGATATAGAGGAGGACGGAAGGGATATGTAGGCGAAGCTCTGGGTGGTGCTAGTCGGCCGATATTTGAGAAAAGTAGGACTACGCCATATAAACCAACTGAGGACATGTCCAGGAGGGAAGAGAAAAGTGAGGAGAAGAAGCCGATGGAGCAGAAGGGAGCTCAAAGACAGAACAATCCCTATGCTAAACCCATATTGGGCAAATGCTTTCGATGCAACCAACCGGGTCATCGGTCAAACGAATGTCCAGCGAGGAAGAGCGTCAACATCCTTAATAGGGAAGATGATGAGGAGATATGCTGTGAGCCCGATGGGGAGGGAGAATATTATGAGGAAGAAGAAGAAACAGTGGAACCAACATATGTAATTCGGCACATGATGCTCACCCCGAAGCAAGAAGAGATCACGCAGAGACACTAGTTGTTTCGTACATGGTGTACTATCATGGGGAAATTGTTTGAGCTAATAGTCGACAACGGCAGTTGCGAGAACATCATAGGAAGGGAGGTTGTGAAACAACTACAGCTGCCCATCGAAAAGCACCCGAATCTGTACACTATTGGCTGGATCAAGGCCGCCGAGAAAATTGAAGTTAAGGAGAGATGCAGGGTACCTTTCTCAATAGGGAAGTACCGCGATGAAGCATTCTGCGACATTGTAGACATGGATGCTTGCCACACCTTGTTCGGGAGACCATGGCAATTTGACGTGGACGCGTAACATGCGGGCAAAGAGAATGTCTACAGGTTGGAGAAGGAGGGTATGAAGTACACCTTATTTCCGTTGAAGAGGGAAGGACGTGCTAAAGGAAAGAAGGTTGAGAGTCGTTCATTTTTAACTGTCACTTAATCTGAGAAGGAAGTGATGGAGGACTTAAGGGAGTTGCGAGTGGTGCACGCCCTCATCGTGAAAGTTGTGACCGAAGGAGGGGAGGAACTTGATGGAGAAGTGCCAAGGGCAGTGAAGGATCTTCTTGAGGAGTTTAAGGAAGTGATTCCAGACGACCTACCCAAGGGGCTACCCCCTCTGAGGGACATTCAACGTTGGATAGACCTGGTGCCTAGAGCTAGTCTCCCAAACCTCCCGCATTACAAAATGAGTCCCAAGGAAGTCGGGATTCTACAGGAGAAGGTCGAAGAGCTTTTGGACAAAGGGTTCATCCGGGATAGCTTAAGTCCATGTGCGGTTCCAGCGTTGTTAACTCCTAAGAAAGATGGGAGCTGAAGGATGTGTGTTGATAGCCGAGCTATTAACAAGATTACCATAGGATATAAATTCCCTATACCCCGCATCGAGGATATGTTGGACCGTTTGAGTGGCACTACTATCTTCTCCAAGATAGACTTGCGAAGTGGATATCACCACATTCGGATTCGTCTCGGAGATGAGTGGAAGACGGCGTTTAAGACCAAGGAGGGGCTGTATGAGTGGCTAGTGATGTCATTTGGGTTGAGTAACGCACCAAGCACCTTCATGAGAGTAATGAATCAGGTATTGAAACCTTTCAATGGTCATTTCCTTGTAGTGTACTTTGATGATATTCTAATATTTAGTAGATCCGAGGAAGAACATTTGGAGCATCTAAAGTGTGTGTTATCTGCACTTAAGGTGAACAAGTTGTTCGCTAATCTTAAAAAGTGTACGTTTATGTCAAGGAGACTGTTATTCCTTGGGTTTGTGGTTAGTAGTGAAGGAGTGATGGTGGATGATGAGAAGGTGAAGGCGATTAGAGAATGGCCTGTTCCTAGAACTGTTACAGAAGTGAGAAGTTTCCTCGGCCTAGCTAGTTTCTACAGAAGATTCATTAGGCATTTTAGTACTGTTGTTGCCCCCCTAACGGAATGCTTGAAAAAGGGAAAGTTCCAATGGGGCGAAGAATCTGAATCGAGCTTCATGAACTTGAAACAGAGATTGTGTAGCGCTCCTGTACTAGCGCTACCGGACTTTGAGAAATTGTTCGAGGTGGATTGCGATGCCAGTGGGGTTAGAGTTGGTGCAGTACTATCACAAGAGAGAAGACCAATAGCCTTTTACAGTGAAAAATTGTGCGAAGCAAGGAAGACTTGGTCTACATATGATAAGGAGTTCTATGTTGTGGTGAGGGCCCTTAAAGTGTGGGAGCACTATTTGGTTGGGAAAGAGTTCATTCTGTATTCGGATTGTGGGGCCTTTAAACACTTGAGTGGTCAGACCTGGATTAGTAAGAACATGCACGCTAGATGGATTGAGTTCTTGCAGAGGTTTCCTTTCAGGTTGATGCACAAGTCGGGTGTGCAAAACAAGGTCGCAGACACCCTGAGCAGAAGAGCAAATGTCCTACTTACTTTAAGTGCGGACATTGCCGAGTTTTAGAAGCTAAAGGAATTGTATGAAAATGATAGCGACTTTAAGGACACTTGGATTAAGTGTACCAACAGGGAACCGTGTGACGACTATCATATCCATGAGGGGTATTTGATGAAAAGGAATCAACTGTGCATTCCTGGAACTTCTTTATGGGAAAAGCTTATCCGAGATCTGCATAGTGGAGGACTGGCGGGACATATGGGTAGAGATAAGACCCTAGCCACAGTAATTGAAAGATACTTTTGGCCTCGGATAAGAAGAGATGTGTATCGGATTGTGGAAAGGTGCTACATTTGCCAAGTGTCTAAGGGGCAATCCCAAAACACGAGCCTATATACTCCTCTTCCCGTACCATCAAACATCTGGGAGGACCTATCGATGGATTTTATACTGGGTTTGCCTCGTACCCAACGAGGTACTAACTCCGTGTTTATTGTAGTTGACAGGTTTTCCAAGATGGCTCATTTCATTCCCTGCAAGAAGACCGCAGATGCACGGGCTATTGCGCGGCTGTTCTTCAAGGAAGTAGTGCGGTTGCATGGAGTCCTAAAGTCCATTACTTCCGATAGGGATAGCAAATTCCTCAGTCATTTTTGGAGGACTCTTTGGTATATGTTTGATTCATCATTGAATTACAGCAGCACCGCTCATCCTCAAACTGATGGCCAGACCGAGGTAACTAACAGGACCCTCAGAAACCTCATCAGAAGCATCTGCTGCGAGAAGCTGGGACAGTGGGATCAAGCATTGGCTCAGGCTGAATTCGCTTACAATAGTTCCATCCACCGAACTATTGGGAGGTCACCATTCTCGGTGGTATACACCAAGACACCACAACATGCGCTGGACTTGCTCAAATTACCCAAGGACATGGTGGGTGATGTGGCGGCTAAACATATGGCGGAACAACACCAAGCCACTACTGAGGAAGTTAAACGAAAGATAGAGGAGTCCAATACACGATACAAAGGAGATGCAGATAAGCATAGACGGAAAAAGCTCTTTGCAGTGGGCGATCAGGTAATGGTTTACCTCCGAAAAGAGCGTTTCCCTGTAGGGAAATATGGGAAACTTCAACCCAAGAAGTACGGACCCTATGAAGTTGTACATAAGATAAATGACAACGCATACATGGTACAACTCCCGGAAGATATGAATATCTCCTGCACTTTTAATGTTGCAGATCTCTCACCTTTTCACTCCGATGATACGCCTTTATATCTGGATGAGAACTTGGGGTCGAGTTCTCCATTAGTGGGGGAGAATGATGGAGACACACGAGGCATGGGAAGACACACGGCTTGTGCCACGGCCGTGTAGTATTTGGAAAGAATTCACAGAAGTATACATGGCCTCTACACATGAGCAGAAGCACAGCCGTGTATTTTACTAGGATATTCCACAGACATACACGGTTTCCATACACGGCGGTGTATAACGGCTGTGTATTCGATCAGGATATTTCACAGAGACATACACGGCTCTCATACACAGCCTGGACATGGTCGTGTATTCGGTCAGGAACTTTCACAGAGTCATACACGGCTTAAAGACACGGCCGTGTATGAGACCATATACTAGGCTTGTCACTTGCCTAGAAACATACACGGCCTGGAGGCACGGCCGTGTATGCGACAGGTTATAGACGTGTATTTTATTATTTATTTCCACGTGTACGCTTAGATTTTTCCTTTTTAGACATTTTACGGGGAAGTACAAATACCCTCTTGTCAGATATGCTAGGATTACGTTTTGTTTTATTATCAAATACATTTCGTGAGAGAATTTTCTCCCTTTTCCCGGTTGTGTGCAACCAGATTTGTATCAAAGAGTGTTTCTTTATTGTGGTGAAACTAATTCATATTCGGATTCGTTTCGTTTTCGCTTTCCATGCTGCGTCATGTAGACATATTTTTTTTTTTTTTAATCTTGTTTCATACGCACACTTTCGTAAATAAAATTGTGAATTTGCTTTTTTTGCTTTAATTTTTTATAAAAAAATTTATTTACCATGATAAAAAAATGCCTAATGAGTCTCTTTTTATTTTTGTTATAGCCTTACATAGGGTACTTAAATCACATTAACTTGGTTTGTAAATCGAGAATCGTGGTTATCGGTAGCGTTACGAACTCGCATTTTAATTTACTAGGATCGTTCGTGTAAGGATATGGTGCAAGAATATTTGCTGGATTTTTAATTTTTAATTAGAAAGCATGACAAGAATAATTTAGCCTGGTACCAGTAGAAAGAAATAGGCTATCGAGTTGTATCTACTAAATAAAGCATACTACTGAGGAAAGGTATGCCAGTGTCAGCAGTTGTTGGGCATTCATTTATAATTTTATATATATTTTCTTTATGCGCATAATCTGCATTATTAAAGAGGAAGAATCAATTTCATTTACTAATAATACAATCCAAAAATTGACACCTTCAAGATTTAAAATCACGAAAACAATTTTTAAAGGATAAATTACATAAATCATACTAACGAATTTTCAAAATTATATCTAATCTTCCAATTTTTTAATAATTCACTTTCACTTATTTTTTTTACTGAATTACAGAAACCATTCTTTATTAATTTATTTATTTATTTTTTCCTTCACTATCAGAGAACATGCGATGGATCATACACTAAAATTTTACGTATGATTGTAAATTATAATATTTCAACCAATTGGAAAGGAGATAGGTAAGTTATGTCATGGTGCCTCTTTTTATCAATAGAAGAGATGCTAGAGAGCGGCTCTTTTTAAAATTAAGTTTTCAATAGGTGATTTATTATAATAATTTCCTCTTAAGAGGCATATCAAGTAAAATGCATGTCGTAATTGAGCATAGCTTTACGGTAGAACTGGTATTCGTCCAATGTGGATGACCTAGCATCAATAATGGCTCACAGTCATGTGTTGAATATTCAGCCACAAAGAAAATTATTTGTGAATCAACTTGAAATTCTATAATCTTGGTTTATAGATTCAATTTACCAAAGTTTTTATTTCAGTAAAACAAAAAGCGGGGGGGGGGGGGGGGGGGGGGGGGGGGGGGGTGTGGCGGCGGTGCATGTGGGGAAGGAATCTTATAAGTCATGACTATTTGTTCACTTCGATTATCAATCTTATATATGCTTTTCATTGTATGGTCAATTGTTTTGTTGGTTAGAAATGTATAGATATATATTATATCTATATAAGTAATTTGCGTGAGCAACCAATTAACCTTGTAAATGTGAGACATCCGAATTATAAATTATGGTAACTTATGTTTTACCTGGGTAGTGAAACGTGCATACTTTCAAAGTTGAATAAATAATACTTGATATTATATCTTAATATTCAATTTTAATTTTTTAAAATTTGATCCCACGTGATAGGATTCTAGATATAGCAACTGCATGTCCTTAGCTAACGTGAAATATGTATTTTAAAATACATAAAATATGGTTTCTTTGATATCAAA
>JBBMOL010000716.1:0-82093 GCA_037954665.1 Laguncularia racemosa
TGCATCAAAGGCCCTGCTGTGATTGTTTCCATTTCGAAGCACTAGCTCATAAAGAGCTATGATATTTTGTACATTGAAATTTGTTTTATAGACTATTTTATGTTGTATTTTTTTTGGGACACTTTCATTTTTATTGTAATTTCCATTTAAGACCAGCCACCTTAAAAGTGGCATAGTTTGAAATTTTTTGTGCATTTTCTAACCCAAAGGGAGAAAGTATAAATACTTGCTTAAAGTAAGGTTTGAGGAGGCCATTTTTCATATTTGAAACATACACTTTACGTGAGGGAATTAGGGTTTTTCCCTAGTTCAATTTTCTCTTATCAATTTCAATCCCAAGAATTAGAATTGTGGCGAGTGCAACACGGGGAATCGTTAAGTCACATCAATTTCTTATTGTTGTGTTTTTTTTTTCATCTCTAGTGAGTCATATCTGGGGTTGGATTAAAGTCTTCTTAGTCAGATTTTTTATTGCTTTTGTAATAAAACCTTTTCATTGCATAATTGATTGGTTTTTAGTACTTGTTAATTCCATCAATTTGTAATTATTCTTGTGGCTTAGAGCTTCTTTGTTGTAAGGAGGATTGTGCAGTTTAATTTATGTATTATTGATTGGATTTCTTTTGGGAATGAAGTTGGTTAATTGATTTGATTGAGGATTAACATCTTTGTGGATTTCATTTCCTTGTTTTTTATCATTTGATTCATCATTCCCCAATTAGGGTTCATGCAATTTTTGACCCCTTTAAAACTAGTTTGCTTTGTGAATTGAAGTTGTTCATTTGGTTCATTTGCAAGTGCTTAAACCCTTGGTTTTTTAGGCACATCAATAGGCTAGGCACAAAGTTATTTTTTTCTGTGGAAGCACATCCTCAAACCGATGGAGAAAGGGAAGTGGTCAACAAGATACTTTCACCCTTATTTCTTGTTGTACTTGATAAAAATTTGAAACAATGAGAAACATGTTTACCCCATGTAAAATTTGCATACGATAGGACAGTACATTCCACTACATCATATTCCCCCATTTGAGGTTATGTGCGGTTTTAATTCCCTTAACACCATTGGATATATTGCCTTTACCTACTAATGAGTTTTTTGATCTTGATGGAACAAAAAAGGCCAAAATTTGTTAGGGACTTACATACGCAAGTCTAGGCTAACATTGGAAGAAGAAAGAACCCCCATGCTCGTTTAGGCCAACAAGGGACGTATTAAAACCGTTTCCATCTAGGGGATTCGGTCTGGGTACAAATTGAGGAAGGAACGATTTTCCAAATAGCGGAATCCAAATTGCATCCAAGGGTGATGGACCTTTCCAAGTGGGAAAGCGCATAAACGACAATGCTTATATGATAGACTTGCCAGCCACTATGGTATGTAACCGCCCCCTTTGATGTTTCTAATCTTACTCTTTATTTATGTAGGTAATTCGAGGATGAAAACTTTCAAGGAAAGAGGGAATGATGAGGGTCAACTAGCAACTAAGGGATAGAACCAAAATCCTAAGATCCATTGCAAGGAATTGGAGGCCCAATGACTTGAGCTAGAGCTAAGAGGTAATGACCCTTTATAAGGACGCCCAGGCCCTTTAAAAAGATAACTTCCAAGCCACTAGGTAATGAAACCCGCCCCCTTTAATTTTTTCAATCTTACTTTTTAATGTGGAAAATTGAGGATGAATTTTTTAAAGGAGGGGGGGATGATGAGGTCAACTACATTAAAGGAAAAACCAAAACCCTAAGACCATTGAAAGGGAAATTTAGAGGCCAATACTCGAGCTAAGCTAAAGGTTTAATAATGCCTTATAAGGGACTAGTCAGGACTATAAGAAAAAAAAACAATTTACATAAAGGAGAACAAAACACCTTCAATGTGATCACATTTTCATGGGGGGATCAAGGATTTGAAAGTCCTAAAAATAGGTTTTTAAATTAACCTAAAAAGGGAAAGGATTTTTGGGTTTTTTTTTGTTTTTAGTTTTTTATTTTTTTGGTTTGTAAATTTTAAATTAATTAGTTCAGTTTTTGGGCCCTAGGGTAAGGAACAAGTTAATTAGGTAACTTAGGGTTTTTATTTTTTGTTTTAAATGCAACCCATTTAACCGAAAAAAGGGGCCGCACAAGAGGGACAATTTTGAAAATTTTAAAAAAAACAAACACTTTTTTTCGTGAAAAAAAACCCCCCTTTTTCTTTGCAAAAGAATTTCCTTTGGAATTCTTTAACCAAAATTGATTGGGGAAATTCCCAATTTATAACTTAGGTTTCAATCAACATTTATTGGGGTTAGTTTTGCTACTTATTCGAGATGATTTTGGGGGTTTGATTCAATTGCGTTTGTCGAGTTTTAGGTTTAAAAAACCTAGGGGTTCATGCATCAAAAATTTATACGAGATCGTTTGACGATTCCAAACTAACAACCAGCAACGTGTGACGAACCCAATACCAATACGTGGAAAATTCGTTCCCTTTAAATCCCAAAAAACACCCTCAATGGAAACCGCGACCCGTTTCTATAAGCGAGACAAGAACCTTGGTAAATATGAAGACGCCACAATCGGGATGAAAGACCGATTATAAGTCGAGATGAACACCATGGAAATAAAATCTGATAAGTTCTGGGTTAGTTCTTTAAAGAACCAAGAGAGGTTTTCCTAAAAAGTTTTTTCAAATTTCAATGTTGTATGTTCTAATTTTCTAACCCTAGGAGCTTTATATTAGGGTTTTTACATTTTAAACCCCCAAAACCCCAATCTCTGGGTTAAAAAAAAGCTTTCGACAACCCTTTTTGGGGTTTTTTTTAATACTCTTTTTTTCTTCCCAATGTTTAGCCTTGCCTTCTATGTTTTTTTTTAAAAACAAATTCGGTTTTCTTTTTGCCACAATTTTAATTTAAAATTTTCCCTTTGGGAAACTTTGGGATTTTACATTCTTTTAAAATTTCCTTTACTTTCAGTTTTTCCCAAAATTTTAGAAAAAATTTTTTTTGGGGGGAATTTTTTTTTAAAAATTGAAGAATTCGGGGAAATTTTTTGGGAAGTTTGGAATTTTTACAAACTTTAAAGATTTAGCAATTGTTTTTTTTTATTTATTTCTTTTATCCATTTTTTTTTTTTTTTTGGGTTCAATTTGTTTTCCTTTGCACCTCTTTTTTCAATTGTTTTTATCAACCCTACTATTTTTGTTCTAAATCACCCTTTTGGGGGGAAACTGATAAAGCCAAATTAAAAAATAAAATGACATTGTTTTATTTGGGGGAAAATTAGATATACAAATTTTCATATAAAAGGGCCCTTTGCAGGAATTGTTTTTGAAATTTGAAATAACGCATGGAATTTTAAATGACTCGAAAAAAAAATTTGGGGGTTTTTTATTAGGAATTCCTAAGAAAGATTTAAAAATTCTGGGGAAAGCGCTTTTAAAAAAATTTTATTAGAAAAAAACCAAAGTTTTTTCTGAATTTTTTTTTTAAAATTTTTTAAAAAAAGGGGGTTTTAGGAGAAATTATTTTAAAAAATTTAGGCAATTTTTTTTGGGGAAAATTTTATTTTTAAATTTTTAAAACCCCTTTTTTTTTTTTTTAAATTAGGGGGAGCTTTTAAAATTAAATTGAGGAAAACTTTACTTTAACACTTTTTAAAGGGGTTTAAAGGTTTTTGTTTTTTTTTTGGGGAAAAAATCTATTAGCTAGGGTTTTATAACTGAAGGCAATTAATTAGTAAAATTCGGGGGATTTTTTTTCCCCCCATATCAATTATCTTTTTCAAACACAATTTTTTTTTTAAAGGGGCATTTGTAAAATTTCATTCAATTCCTTTTCAAAAATCATTGCCAAAATAATACAAAATTGATAAAGGTCTATTATTTAATCAATCTTGGGTTTCGAAACTTTTCTCTCACTTAACTTCCCCCAAAATTTCGGTCACTTGCCTTTTTTTCAGGGCCATTTTACCCCTCTTTTGCGGGGGATCAATTTTTTGGGGCCCCGTTGCGGGGGATTGTTTAAATTTTAGACCATCTTCAGATTTTTATTGTTAATTTAGGAAAAAATTTTTTTTTTTTAAAAATTTGTTTTAAATTGGTATCTTTTTCCTATTCTCTTTGAATTTTTTTTATGCACAGGTGAATTTGCTGAATTTTCCAATTAATTTTAAATAGAACGCACCTTGTGAAAACTTAGAATAGAGAAGAAAAAAGGAAAAGAAACAGGCATAAAAGGGGCCCAACAATCGGTTTCGGGGTGTTGGTAGGCATTTGGGGGAATACACATACCTGTTGTTTCGGGTCCGCAATAAAAGACCGAAAATTTCGGAAAAAATTTCGATTTAAAAACCACACTGTTAAAAGGGTTAATCAAATAAATTTGGGGGTTTCCCCAAAATGAGGCCCTGATGAGCATTTTGTATATTTTTTTCAATATTGTAATACATGAAAATAAAAATGTTTTGATGATGAAATTAGGCTAAAACTTTTTTTTTTTTCACTTGGGAAAAAAAGGTGGGGGCTTGGACAATTCATTCCCCAAACTTTTTCCCAAATTTGGGTTCCCTTTATCAAAATTTTTTAAAGGGAGATTTTTTCCCACCACTAGAACGCTAGGTTAAGAAATGCCCCTCACAAACTTCCCCAAAGTTTAGTGGTGAATCACTTTATGAAGCGGGGAAAAAAGTTTAAAGGGGCAATTAGAAAATGCCCCCCTCATGGATTACCAGATAATCTCCTTATTGAGATATTCTATCTCAGTTTAGATGACAATTGAGATCTCTAGTAGATGCGCTTCTGGTGGTGCACTAATGGTAAGACTTTATGTGAAGCTAGTGCTTTGATAGATGAAAGGGGCCTCTAGTGCACATAATTGGCAACATGAAAGAGGAAAGTCTAGAGTGGCATCTGTCAATGACATGGCACCTTAACAGCTCAGATTTCTGCTTTACCACCTAGGTAAGTAAACTCACCTCTATACCTTCTTTTAATTGTTAATCAAATTTCTTGTTGTGACTTATGCTCAGGACACACTAAAACCTTTGGTCCCCATCTGGAAACTTTTCCTCCTCACCCCATGGAGAGAAGAAAATTTTGTAAACAATTTCCAAAAGGAAATCAAGGACCTTTTCAAACACCTACAATCCAGGGTGGCGTAATCATCCAAATTCTCATGGAGAAATGAAAAAACACGCACTTAAAACCCCTGGATTTCAAAAGCAAGGTCCTAATCATAACACTCCCCATAAAAATATCCTAACCCTTTAAACCTCTTCTCACAAGGTCAATCTAAAATGGAAGAAAACTCTGATAAGTTATATGCAAAGACTAAACAATGTTGCAAAATAACAAGCCACCATTAGGAATCTTGAAAATCAGCTTAGTCAAATGTTCAACAGTTGAGTAATAGACCATCTGGGTCTTTACCTAGCATTACTGTTTAGAATCCTATGGGTGTAAATGCTATTATGCTAAGAAGTGGTAAGGAATTAGTTGATAAGAAACTTGAGGAAGATGGGTTAACCTAGAGAGAGATAAAGGGAAACAAAAGGAAGGGGGAACCAAAGAAAAATTCACCAAAAGTGAAAGCATATTTTCCCTTTCCCATTCCTTTCCTAGGAAGGAGAGGCAAAAACAATTGGATTCACAATTTGCTAAATTTTTAGAAGTTTTTTAAAAATTTTGAAAATTTAAACTTTTCCTTTTGCAGAGGCACTTCAGCAGATGCCATCATATGCTAGGTTCATGAAGAATTTACTCAAAAGAAGAGGAAGAAATTGAAGGGAATGAACCAGGGGATGTTACAGGGGATTTTTTCTATGATCTTAAAAAAAAAATTTATTAATTTTCCAAGAAAAACAAAGAGATCAGGGAAGTTTTACTGTTCCTTGCCAACTTTGGTAATTTTCATTTTGTTAAAGTACTATAGAATTGGTTTGAAAAGTAAAAAATTTAATGCCTCTGTCCATTTTCAAAAAAACTAAGACTTGGAGAATGTAAGGAGACGCACGTTACTTAACTTGCAGATAAAAGTGTCAGTACCCAAATGGTTAGTGGAGAAGGGTCCTAGTAAAAGTGGACAAATTCATCTTTCCAGTTGATTTTATGTCTTGGAAATGGAAGAAGATAGAGAGGTCCCTGATCTTAGGAAGCCATTCTGGCAACAGGTAAGGCATTGATTGATGTGGAACAAGGTAAGCTTACTTTGAGGGTTTTGGATGAACAAGTCGCATTTAATGGTATGAAGCTACAAAGAAATTTGATGACTGTAAAATCCTGTTACACTATTGATAATGTTGATGTGCTTTCCTCTGAGTTCATGGAAGGGGAATGCAGATGTGGACACGATGGAGTCAGTTCTTAGGGATTTAGATGATTGGAGTGATGATGAGGATGAACCCAAGAAGAACTGGTAAACAAGTTTATGAATTCAAGATCTCACTTGGGAGTTGGGGAAACTGAGAAGAAATCGTGCCGTCATTGACCAACCCCCGGTGCTTGACTAAACCTTTGCCTGGTCATTTAAAGTATGCTTATCTTGGAACAAATGATACTTTGCCAATAATCATTTCTTCTTCTTTGACAGGTGATCAAGAGTTAAAAAGTTTTGGATGTTCTAAGAGAACGTAAGGAAGCTATCGGGTGGGCTATTGCTGATATTAAGGGAAAATTTGCCCTTTAATTTGTACTCATAGAATTTTTTGAAGCTGAGCATAAACTACAGTGCAACCACAAAGAAGATTAACCCAACTCTTAAGGAAGTTGTAAAAAAAGAAGTGCTTAAATTGTTAGATGCAGGCATTATTTTTTTCTTTTGATAGTAAAAAGGTTAGTCCTATCCAAGTTGTACAAAAAAAAGGTGGTTAACTGTAGTAAAAATGAGGCTAATGAATTAATTCCCACTCGCACTGTAACTGGTTAGAGAGTCTGCATTTGACTATAGAAAACTGAATGATGCTACCCGTAAAGATCATTTTCCCCCCCCTATTATAGATCAGATGTTAGAAAAACTTGTAGGGCATGATTATTACTGCTTTTTAGATGGTTTTTTTGTTACAATCAATCCATATTAGCACCCGAGGACCAGGAGAAAACCACCTTTCTTGTCCCTATGGCCATTTGCTTTTAGGAGAATGCCCTTTAGTCTTTGTTAATGCACCGCTACATTTTCAAAGATGCATGATGTCCAATTTTCTGACATGATAGAAAATTTTATTGAAATATTCATGGATGATTTTTCTGTTTTTAGGAAGTCATTCGAAACATATCTAACAAATTTAGGCTGTGTGCTTAAGAGATGCAAGGTAACTAATCTTCTTCTTAACTGGGAAAAATGCCATTTCATGGTAAGAGAGGGAATAGTCTTAGGGCACAAAGTATCTAAGCAGGGAATTGAGGTTAACAGGGCAAAAATAGAGGTGATAGAGAAGCTACCACCACCACTACAGTGAAAGGAATCAGAAGCTTCTTGGGACATGCTGGCTTCTATAGGAGATTTATCAAGGACTTCTCTAAAATCTCAAGAGCTCTTTGTAATTTATTAGAAAAAGATTCTGCCTTTGTTTTTTATGATAATTGTTTGCAGGCATTTAATCTATTGAAGGAGAAGCTCACTACTGCATTAGTGATTGTTGCACCTGATTGGGAGCTTCCCTTCGAGTTGATGTGCGATGCTAGTGACTATGTTGTAGGAGCGGTACTTGGGCAAAGGAAAGATAAGTCATTTCATGTAATATACTATGCAAGCAGAACCTTAAATGAGGCCCAAAGGAATTATGCCACAACTGAAAAAGAACTTTTAGCAGTCATATTTGCATGCGATAAATTCCGGCCTTATCTAATAGGTTCTAAAATCATAGTGTATACTGATCATGCTGCCCTTAAGTATTTATTTGCTAAAGTGATGTTAAACTTAGGCTAATTCGATGGATTCTACTACTGCAAGAATTTAACCTGGAAATTAAAGATAAGAAGGGAATTGAAAATGTGGTGGCTGATCATTTATCTTGTCTGGAATCTAATTGTTTTGATTCACCTATTAATGAAAAGTTCCCTGATGAACAATTGCATGTAGTAGAAGTTCAAGGATTACCTTGGTATGCTGATATCGTTAATTATTTGGTTAGCAAAATCACTCCATATGGTTTATCCTACTAACAGAACAAGAAATTTTTACATGATGTGAAGTTTTATTTTTGGGATGAACCATATCTCTTTAAAAATTGTGCTGACCAAATAATTAGACGATGCTTACCTGAAAGTGAACAGCTTAGCATTATACAGCATTGTCATTCTAGAGAGGTAGGAGGTCACTTTGGTATGGAAAAAATGGCAGCAAAAAATTTATCTTGCGGATTTTATTGGCCCAGTTTGTTTCATGATTGCAGGAACTTCATTATGACTTGTGCTCAATGCCAAAGGACTGGCAACATTTCAAGAAGACATGAATTACCACAAAATAATATACTTGTAATTGAATTTTTTGACATTTGGGGAATCGACTTTATGGGTCCTTTTCCTCATCTTTTTCAAACAAATATATTCTTTTAGCTGTTGATTATGTTTCGAAATGGGTAGAGGCAGTTGCTCTACAAACTAATGACAGCAGGATTGTCATTAAATTTTTGAAAAAGAATATATTTTCAAGATTTAGGGTACCTAGAGCTATAATAAGTGATGGGGGAACACATTTTTGTAACAGGCAATTTGAGAAATTATTATTAAAATATGGAGTTACTCACAAAATTGCCACCCCTTATCATCCACAAACATGTGGACAGGTTGAGGTATCCAATAGGGAAATTAAGCGAATCTTAGAGAAAACTGTCAATGCATCCCAAAAGGATTGGTCTTTAAAACTTGATGATGCATTGTGGGCTTATAGAACAGCTTTTAAAACACCTATTGGAATGTCCCCCTACAAGATTGTTTATGGTAAATCATGTCACTTACCCGTAGAGCTTGAGCACAAGGCATACTGGGCCATAAAATACGTTAACTTTGAGTTGCAAGCTGCAGGTGAAAAGAGGTTGCTCTAATTGAATTAAATGGTCGAGATGAGAGAGGAAGCATATGAAAATGCGAGAATTTACAAGGAGAGAGCAAAGTGATGGCATGATAAGAACATCTTACAGCGAGAGTTCTTGCCTGGTCAAAGAGTCTTATTGTACAACTCTTGATTGAAGCTATTCCCAGGTAAGTTGAAATGACGATGGTCTAGACCATTTGAAATTGTTAATGTGTTTCCTTATGGTGCAGTTGAGTTGAAGGCAGAAGACAACCGTACTTTCAAGGTAAACGGTTATCTTCTCAAACATTACTATGAAGGGGAACATGTTGATAAAAATGCCACAACTGTAGATTTAGGAGATTCAAGAAATTGAACTGGAAAAGTCGAGCTAGCGACTATAAACTAAGCGTTTCATGGGAGGCAGCCCATGCTCAATAAGTATATACACTAGTGTTTTAATTTTGTTACAAAAAAAAAATAAATCTAATTCAAGGCTGGATAAGAGCCGCCGGTGCATTCAAGACACTCCAAGGATGACAGACATTTTGGGAGGAATTTTCTTCTTGATGAACAATTTTACACTAGGGAAGTACCAGTATTTCAATTTTTGCATTGACATTCTTTTCCTTAATTTTGTGATATATTAGGAACAATGAGGACATTATCTAATTTAAGTGTGGGGAAGGGATTATAAATTTACAAGTATAATGATTGCACACATCATGAGCTTACAAATCCCATGCTTTATTTATGTCCTTAAGTGTTTATCATCAATGAAATCCTGAAATTGACTTAGATTGGTGCCCTACTCGCCAACTGTTGTGACTAGTTTACATAGTTAAAATTTAATAGTAAAATCTCTAGAGAACGGGGTTTACCTTATGTTTAGCCTTTGAACTTGAGATTGAGTCCTTAAGTTGAAAAAACAAGCAAGTTTACTTCAAGGAAAAATTGTTTGGGATAAATCTCTCTTGAAATTTCTTTGAGAATACCTTAACACCTAGTGAAAGAGGTAAAGGAAATATTTTACTTAGTGATCCCTTAATAATGATAAAAAAAAAAGAGCCTTTACTCCAATAACTCAGGAAAGTGAGTTAAGAGTATCCAATCTTAAATGTTAGTGTGAGGAAGAGTTCGTAGGGGTCCCTTTAAAACCTGGTCACTTAGGCGATGAGCCCAGGATGTGCCGACTCAATGAACTCACAATAACTAGAAGGGCGGAAAGGCAAAAATTTAGTACCTTAATGAAAGTCAGGTTGACATGGGCGAGCTTCGGTCCCTCAAAAGAGTGAAGTCTCACTCCGCTGTCAATTAAGGCAAATAAATAAAAAAAAAAGGGGAGAAATTCTAGGAAAAAATGGATACCATATGCTTTCACTTCTTGTTATCTTGTTTAGAGAAGTAAAATTGAGGGAGATTATACTTGCTAATAACTAATGAAGTTTAAATGAATGTTTTTCCTTATGGACTAAGTATTGTTTTTTTTTTGTTAAACACTGGATTAAAAATCTGTTGTATTTAGATTAACTACTAAATTTCAACTAGATATACTAGTTACAAATTTCAGTATGGTCAGAACAATGGGCACCAGAAGTTCAATGAAGGATTTCTCTTGTTTAAATCAATTATTTGTCTTGAGGACAAGCAAAAGTTCAAGTGTAGGGACGTTGATAAGATCATATTATACTTATATTTTCTTTTGGACTTATATTAAATTTATTTCAATATTATAAGAAAATATAAAGAAATGATATTTAATGGTGTTTATTGTGAAAATTCAGGTTTTGAGGACCCAAAAGTAAATTACAAGTTAATTGGAGGAGTTTTTCACAAAATTGAAGAAGCGAGCAGAGGATTGCACTGAAGGCCGCCGGCCTTAGGCCAGCCTACATTCAAGGCTGCTGGCTTTGAGCTGGCCTATATTAAATCGGCCTCAAAAAACATTAAGGCCGCCGACCTTAAAGCCGACCTACATTCAAGGCCGCCGGCCTTGAGCCGGCCTTCATTACTCCCCGGATATCCATTGCGAAAATCTCTCCAAAATCGTATCTTAATTAATTTGCTGACTCAACTCCTCATCAGATCAACCTTATCCTCCTCCTCTTTGGATCTATAAATAGGCCCCTTGTGTGAACCTTGGAGGCATCCCTTTTGTTTAGCATCTTTTGTTTAGCATCCTTTGTGTTTCTTCTTTGTTTTAGCATCATTTGTCTTTCTTTTGAATCATTAGAATTCCCTTAGGAACTTTAGGATTTTACATTCTCTTTAATTCCTTTACATTTCATGTTATTCCAAATTTTAGAAAGAATGTTATTTTGCTGAAGTTTGCTTTCAATTCAAGAATTCGAGGAATCATTTTGGAAGATTGAAGTTCTACAAACTCTTGAAGATTATAGCAATTGTTTCATTTACTTTATTTTCTTTTATGCCATTTGTTAGTTTATTCTTGTTGTTCAATATGAATTCCATTGCACCTCTTTATTTCAATTGTTTTTATGCAACTCATACTATAATGTTCTAAATCATCTTTGTGGGAAACATGATGAAGCCATAATTCAAACTAAAATGATCATTGTATTCATGTTATAGGAAATATAGATATACGGAATTTTCATATAAGAAGTCCTGCTATGAATTGCAATTTGTAATTGAAATCAATGCATAGGAATGTAAATGACTCGAAAGAGAAATTTAGGTTTTATCAGGAATTCCTAAGTAAGATTTAATAATTCATGTGGATGCAGCGTTATTGAATTTTATTAGAAATTGACCTAAGTGTTTCATGTAATATTTTTATTAAATTTTTCACTAAGGGATTAGGAGAAATTATTTTAAAGATATTAGGCAATCATATAATTGGGAAATTTATGATTGTGAATTAGAATCCTCATTTGATTTTAATTAGCGGGAGCTATTAAATTAAATTGAGGTAACATTACTTTAACACTTGATAAAGGTTTAAGGTTTTGTTAATTTCTTGTGAAAATCCATATAGCTATGAGTTATTATAACTTGAAGGCGATATGATTAGTAGAATTAGGGTGGATTCTATTTCCCATCATCAATTCATCATTTTTCAAACACAATTCTCTTTTTAAGCATTTAGTATAATTCATTCAATTCTCATCAAATATCATTGCCTAAATAATAGTAGAAATTGATAAAGGTCTATTACTTAATCAATCTTCGTGGTTCGACACTCTTCTCTCACTATATTACTTGATCCGATCCGGTACACTTGCCGGTATTTATTCACGCTCATTTTATATCTCTTTTGCGTGGATCAGCTACCTATTGTGGAATTCGGAATTCATTTGTGGAAAGTCACATATTAGTCCTATGTTATCATTATTTGCCGTGGAGGTGGAAGTATATTTGTTGTTGTTTCCATTTCTTATTGTTATCGAGGAAGTGGAGTGTAGTATTTGTGTTGTTGCCGTGGAGTTATTGGTGAAGTGAGTGCACCGTGATTGAGGTGTGTGTGGTGGCGTAAATTTGTGGAGTTGTGTGGAGTAAGGTGCTGCAAATTAAGATAAAGTGTGAGTGTGAACCGTGGCTAATTAAGGGAGTTAAGTAGTGAAGTTTGAAATTCAAATATAAGCATTTAAGTGTGAAAGTTATTGAGTATTGTTACTTAAACACTTGCTTAGTTGAATTCAATATCTTAACTACTTGGAAGTATTTATTTGTGCTTCACTTATTCTACTCTACTTGAAGTGATAAGAAGTATTTGTTGCATTGGTGACTTGTTGCACCGTAGGTGTACAAGTGTGTGTGTTGTTATCCAAACGTGTTATTGTGACGTGGTAAAGTGAAGGGAGTATGCTACAAATTATTTGAGATTACATTTGTACTTCAAATAAATCGCATCCACAAACATGTCATATGATAATGTGAATGGGGACATTGGCAATGAGGCCAATAGCTAAGTGGGTGGCAGACCAAGTCGTCGAAATACAAGTGGAAGAACTCTAGATGAGCAACTTCAGGACCTTACCACAATTGTTGCTACATTGGTAACAAGAATTGATAGGATGGCATTACCACCACCACCTGTGGTAAACCTTCAGGCACCACCTAGAGTAGAAGGAGATTATCCTGCTCTTAGGGAAGATAGAGATGATAATTTTGGGGTTAATCCATACTCGGACAGGGAATTTAGACCACGTCAAGGACTAAAGTGTGCAAAGCTACAAATGCCTTCATTTGATGGTAGGGGTTCCGTTGATGTTACCTAGACTGGGAAGACCAAGTTGAGGGTGATACGAACCACGCCAACCCGTGACGAAACCCAATACCAATACGTTCGGAAATTCGTTGCCTAAGACGCCCAAACACCTAAAGTGGAAACTGCGACCCGTTGTCTATAAGCGAGACAAGAACCTTGGTATAAAATGAAGACGCCACAATCGGGATGAAAGACCGATTGATAAGTCGGGATGAACGCCATGGAAATTAATCCGATAAGTTCGATTTAGTTCTTGAAGAACCAAGAGAGGTGCCTCTCAAAAGTGTTTAATGTTCAAAGATGTAAATTCTTTGTTGTTCTAAACCCTAGGAGCTTTTATACTAGGGTTACAATTCGTGAAAAAACAAGTCCAAAACGACGTAGCTTAGATAAGTTGCGTAAAAACACGAAAACAGAACAAGCTGGCCGGCAGGGGATACACGGACGTGTACACGACTGTGTACTTTTCTGTGCACATTCCGGTCACATACACGACCGTGTACTTCTGGTCGTGTATCTTTCTGTGGATTTGCTTGTCTCCATACATGGCCGTGCCTTTTAGCCGTGTATGATTCTGTGCAATCTTGGAATTCCTACACAGCCGTGCCTTGAAAGTACACGCCCTCTTCAACCCTTGTCCGGTGTGACTTGTATAAGAGCAATGGTTTTCCCATGGTTGTTCCAATCCGTTCCAACTTCATGATTGCTCCAATCCTTTCCGGCTTCATGGACAACCTTTATCAACCCATTAAGTGCTTCCTTGAATCGTTTCGCTTGATTTCTTGTGATCGGTCCAGGCGGCACTTCAAGAGGATCCACATTTCTTCTTCCGGCTTGGCTCTCATCATGGATCTTATCATTGCCCTCCTCTTGAAAAGGATTTGTCCTCAAATCATTGCCTGCATCAAATGGACTCAGATCATTGACATAAAATGTGACACTTACTGGATACTCACCTGGTAAATTTTTCTTGTAGGCATTATCATTGATTTTCTCAAGCATCGGAAATGGACCGTCTCCCCTAGGGTTCAACTTGGATCTCCTCTGCAATGGAAAACTCTCCTTGTGAAAATGCACCCAAACCTAATCTCCAGGCTGAAAAATCTTGGGTCTCCTGTCCTTGTTCACCCTTGAAGCGACCCTGGCATTTTGTTCTACAATCCTAATCTTTACCTGTGCATGTAGCTTTCTCATGAAATCTACCTTAGAATCAGCATCAAAACTCACAGACTTGTTAAGTGGCAATGGCAATAAATAAATAGGAACCAATGGGTTAAAACCATACACAATCTCAAATGGTGAACAATGAGTAGTGCTATATAAAGCCCTGTTATATGCAAACTCCACAAATAGTAGACAATCCTTTGAAGTCCTAATGTCCTTCTCTATGATTGCCCATAACAATTGAATTAAAGTCCTGTTAACCACATCAATTTGCCCATCAATTTGTGGGTGTCAGGTAATTGAAAACATCCGTTTAGTTCCCAACTTTTCCCACAATACTCTCCAAAAATGACTCAAAAATTTCTCATCTCGATCACTAACAATGCTTCTAGGTATACCATGCAGACGCACTACCTTTCTAAAGAACAAATCAACAATGTGTATAGCATCATCAGTTTTATGACAAGGAATGAAATGAACAGTTTTAAAAATCCTATCCACAACCACAAAATTAGAATCTCGACCATGCCTAGGCCTAGATAATCCTAACACAAAATCTATGGAAATGTTTATCCATGGCTCACGAGGAATGACACTATACTCATATAACCAATCTAAGAAGTCATCTAAACAAGGAATAGGATGACGATACTTTACCGTAAGGTTGTTGATGGCACGGCAGTCAACACACATTCTCCATGTCCCATCCTTCTTAGGCACCAAAATCACAGGCACTGCACATGGACTCATGCCTTCTCTCACATATCCCTTCTACATTAACTCATCTACCTGCCTTTGGAGTTCCTTTGTCTCCTCCGGGTTGCTCCTATAAGCTGGCTTGTTGGGAATCGATGCTCCGGGTACAAGGTCAATCTGGTGCTCAATACCACGAATAGGTTGTAATCCCTTTGGAATCTCTTCAGGGAAGACATCTTCAAAGTCCTGCACAAGAGACACAACCACACTAGGCAAAGAGTTAGATAAGTCGTTAGTAGTCAAACATGTTTCCTTAAAAACCAGCAACAACATAGGTTGCTTCATCACTAACGCTCTCCTCAGTACACTCGCTCTTGCGATACAACTCTCCTTTTGCAAGGCTGCCCTCTCCTTTTCACTCACCACCAAAGTTGATTCCCCTTCAACTTGGCCTCTCACACTCTTTCCAGCCTTCCTCTCTTTTTCCTTTTGATCTTGACTTTTATATTCCTTTTCTTTCTCATTGTCTTTTGCTCCCTCACTCTCCCTTTGCCTTTCACTCACCTTATGTTTTGCAAAAGACTGTTGTAGTTGCAACTGGTCCTCATACACCTGTTTGGGTGTTAACGGTTTAAGATTAAAGCTTTTCCTTTGGTGAACAAGCGTATACTTGTTAGAAAAGCCATCATGAACAACCTTCCTATCAAATTGCCATAGCCTCCCTAACAACACATGACATGCTTGCATTGGCACTACATCACATAACACCTCATCCTCATACCTTCCAATGCGAAAACCAATCAAGGCTTGCTTATTCACCTTAGTCTCACCACTATCATTCAACCACTGTAATTTATATGGACTAGGGTGTCTAACAGTTTTGAGCCCCAGCCTCTCAACAATAAAATTACTCACTACATTGGTGCAACTCCCTCCATCAATGATCAAACTACAAATGTGATCTCCTAGATAACATCTAGTATGAAATATATTCTCTCTTTGCACCTCCTCTTCTTCCTTCACCTGCACATTCAAAGCTCGCTTCACTACTGCCACTAGCCTTCCCATTACAGGCTCCTCATCATCACTAGCATCCTCTAATGGAGGCATATCATCTTCTTCACTATCCCCCTCAGTCTCATACTCCCCATCATCACGCAAAATCATCACACGCCTATTTGGACATTGACTAGCAATATGGCCTCTAACTTGACATTTAAAGCATCTAATGTCATAATTTCTAGAAGTAGAAGATTCAGGGTTACCTTGATTACCAGGAGTAGAATCCGCTTGCCTCAGCTCCCCTTTTGGTTTAGTGGGTAAAGGCTTTTCTTCTTTCTTCCATTGGTTGGTCTTCTAGGTGGATGAACCATTACCCTATGGAAACCGTGCATTACTACTACTTTTCATCTTGTGCTGGTTCTCAATCTTTATAGCCATGTGAACCATATCCTCCAATTCTACATAATGCTGCAATTCAACCACATTTTGGACTTCTCTATTCAACCCAGCAAGAAACCTAGCCATTGTAGCCTCTCTATCCTCCTCTACATTCGCCCTAATCATGGTCACTTCCATCTCTTTGAAATACTCATATACACTTCGGCTTCCCTGCCTCAGAGTTTGCAACTTGTTGTGCAATTCATGATAGTAATACGCAAGCACAAACCGCTTCTTCATCACTCTTTTCATCTCTTCCCAAGACTCAATAGGTGGCTCGCTACTCCTTCTCCTATTCAACATTAGTTGATTCCACCACACTATAGCATAATCCAAAAACTCAATGGCAGCAAGTTTTACTTTCTTTCTCCCACTATAGTTGTGACAATCAAACACCATCTCTACCTTTTTCTCCCACTCTAAGTACGCCTCAAGATCATTCTTCCCTTGGAAAGGAGGAATCTTCATCTTTATGCTACTCAATTGATCATCCTCTCTATTCCTATCTCCTCTATCTTCCCAATCTCTAGTTCCTCTATTCCGACCACTATATCCTCTATAACTCCCAACAGAAGGCTCATCAAAGTCATCATCCGTCATTTCATCTCCACCCCTCGGTACTCTCCTTGAACGACTCTCCCTCTTACGCCCTTGGAATACATTTGTGGATTGCTCTAGTCTTTGCTCTACCGTCTCATGAATTTGTTCCGTTCCTTCTTGGAACATCCTCTTCATTTCTCCCCTCAACGCCTCAATTACTATCCTAGCATCAAACCTTCCCCTCTCACCTTCAGGAGAATGTTATCTCGACATAGTTCCTACAAAAAAAATTAGTACTAACACAAATATATATATAATTAAACCTCACGATACACTCCCTTACGTGTTTCGCTCAAATGATGATATCACACAGTCACTCGTGTATTCTCACAAATAATGATGATATCAACTCGCCAATTTCCTCTTCTCAATTCTCTTGGAACTAACCCGAACTACACCAATTTTCTCCCGTAGAATTCAAAACAACTTTAGGGTTCGTAAATTTTCCTCTATTTTTCTATCCGATTTTTTTTTTTTTTTTTTTTTTGTCTTTGTTGTTGCTCTTGATCACTTTTTTCTTTTCTTTTCTTTTCTCTACTTTTTTTTTTTGTCGTGATTTTTACTCTTTTTTTTTTAACAATCGCCTAGTTGATATTACGCTATCAAAAGACAATCAATACTACGAAATTGAATACAATAATTGATATTAACGATTGGAGTTAGGGTTTTTGATATTACCTTCCTCAACCGAACTTGATGTTTTGACAAACCTAAGCTCTGATACCAAACTGATACGAACCACGCCAACCCGTGACGAAACCCATTACCAATACGTTTGGAAATTCGTTGCCTAAGATGCCCAAACACCTAAAGTGGAAATCGCGACCCGTTGTCTATAAGCGAGACAAGAACCTTAGTATAAAATGAAGATGCCACAATCGGGATGAAAGACCAATTGATAAGTCGGGATGAACGCCACGGAAATTAATCCGATAAGTTCGATTTAATTCTTGAAGAACCAAGAGAGGTGCCTCTTAAAAGTGTTTAACGTTCAAAGATGTAAATTCTTTGTTGTTCTAAACCCTAGGAGCTTTTATACTAGGGTTACAATTCGTGAAAAACAAGTCTAAAATGACGTACCTTAGATAAGTTGCGTAAAAACACGAAAACAGAACAAGCTGGCCAGCAGGGGATACACGGCCGTGTATACGATCGTGTACTTTTCTGTGCACATTCCAGTCACATACACGACCGTGTACTTCTGGTCGTGTATGTTTCTGTGGATTTGCTTATCTCCATACACGGCCGTACCTTTTAGCCGTGTGTCTAGCCGTGTTTGATTCTGTGCAATCTTGGAATTCCTACACGGCCGTGCCTTGAATGTACACGCCCTCTTCAACCCGTGTCCGGTGTGACTTGTATAAGAGCAATCGTTTTCCCATGGTTGTTCCAATCCGTTCCAACTTCATGATTGCTCCAATCCTTTCCGGCTTCATGGACAACCTTTATCGACCCGTTAAGTGCTTCCTTGAATCGTTTCGCTTGATTTCTTGTGATTAGTCCAGGCGGCACTTTAAGAGGATCCACATTTCTTCTTCCGGCTTGGCTCTCATCATGGATCTCATCAGAGGTTCTTTTCAAGTGTTATGAGATTGATGAAGACTCCAGGTTATGCCTTGCAGCTATAGAGTTCACAGGGTATGCCGCTTTATGGAGGAGAAATATGGTGATCAGTAGGCGAAGGGATGGAGAGACCGAAATACACACTTGGAGAGACATGAAACGAGTTTTGAGGTATAGGTTTGTACTGAAACACTATAGGCATGAGTTATTTATGTGTCTCTAGACACTGAGACAGGGAGGTAAAACAGTGGATGACTATGTACAAGAGTTTGAGACACTAGTGATCAGATGTGGATCAGTTGAATCTCCTGAACAAACCCTAGCACGTTTTGTATCTAGGTTGAAGTATGAGATAGCTTGTGTAGTTGAGCTTTAGAGATATAGTACACTTGATGAGGTTATACAGTTAGCCTTGAAAGTGGAAAGACAGAGACAATCCTATTCATTCCAGGATACTAAGAGCAGACTACCAGGGAACCAAACTGTTCAGGGTCAGTTATGTTCTCCTTCAAAGATACTAGTGGGTCACGAGCAGTTGAGTACTGATGGGTGTCGAATCCAACAAAAATAAAACCTACTCCTAGACAATTATATGATTTGCATATAGTGGTGAGTAGGGTCGAATCCACAGAGATTGGTTAAACTTATTTCTATTCAAGGAAAATAAAAGGAAAAGGAAAATGGGGGGGGGGGGGGGGGGGGGGGGGGGGGGGGAGGTTGGTTTGTGAATTGAACAAAGTTAAAACAAGATAAGAAAGTCGTATATTGATAAAAAAGCCTAGCTAAAGGAATCAAGATGGTTTAATTCTAGGAATTGATCATCGATGCAAATGTTCTCTATTCTTGTTCCTAGATAAATTGGTTATGGTTATTAACAAGCTCTAACAACCTATCTCTCCTTACTTCCTCGATAAACTCAAACAAGCGCTTTGAATTATTTCTCTTATTGATTAAACAACCCTTAGACAAGTGCTTAGGATTTAATCTATCAATAGCATTAAGATCTAGAGAGACCACCAATTCATGCCAGGAGATTATAAGATAACCTATTTAAACATGATCACACACCTCCATAACATGAATTCGATCATCTCTTTTATAACCAAACATGTTATTGCGTCACTAAGACTAGAACAATCAAACAATTACGGATTTGACGTGCTAGTTGACAATATATTAACTTGCTAATTGAGTAGAAGAGCTCTATTCATACCAATCAACAAAGATAATAATGACAAAACGATCAGAAGATATATGAATACCCGAAAGCAAAGAATAGAATAAATACAAGTCAATTAGACCTCACAATTCGTGGAGAATTAAACATCTATGACCCTTTGGCTAGAAAAGTAGCTTAGCTACTTATGTTCATCAATAAAACGAAAAAAAAAGATAGAAACATAATGAACCCGGTTGCTTGCTCTGCCTCCAAGATGATCCAAGGTTCTTCAAGATCCAAAGATTCAAAAAGTTCAAAAGTTTTTTTGCCCTAACCCTCTAGGGTTGGCTCTATTTATATTGTTAGGGGGATAGCATATGATCTTTTGCTAGCAAGATACGAAAATATCTTTCCTTTTCCAAGTAGATTTTGAGAAGTGAAGATTCGTCTGCCTGGCACGCCCCAACACACGGCCGTGGATCAAGCCGTGCCATCCTCTGTGCATATTCTTCAAGTCTTCATCTGCGCCCAGTGTGAACCACGGTTACACACGCGGCCAGATTTAAAACCGTGCCTTCATCTGTGCATAATCTTCAAGTCTTCATCCGTGTCCAGTGTGTACCACGGTTACACCTATGGCTAGATTTCAAACCGTGCCTTCATCTGGTTGATGTTCCACACTTTCTTCTCCTTGGCACACCTAGCTTCCACCACGGCTTCAAGCACGGTTTCTCCCACGGCTTCCACCACGACCGTGCCTTAAGCCGTGTCTCTCTCTGTTCAAAGTCCTCATTTTCGCCTTCTTATCCAGTATGTAACACGGTTTGAACCTTGGCCGTGCCTCAAACCGTGCTTCCTCCGGTGGTGTAATTCCTTGTCTTGATCCAAGTTGTAGATGACTTCTCTAAAATACTTGAATTAGCATCCTTAACTCCATTTAACCTGATTTATCACGATGATAGAATTAAAGTACCATTTCCTTATGATTTCTATAAAATCAATAATAATTTAACACAATTTATACTATAAAGATTGAGTATAAAATGGCTCTATCAAATTCCCCCACACTTAAACTCTTGCTTGTCCTCAAGCAATTGCATCAAATCAATTGAGAAATCTATCATAGATTATACAAACTTTTCTTTTCATCATCCCAAACATCTATTCATTTGTAATTCATGACTTGTAATTTAATGTCTACTACTTCAACCAAACTGGTTTCCTGTGATCAAATTACTATAGACAAAATTCAATAGCTAATCTAAACAAAACAAACTTTAATCCTCATGTTTAGCAAAAGAATTTTTATTCCAAAAGTAAATACTTAATCCACTAAGGAAAAAACACCCAATTAAACTTCATTGGATATTAGCAAACATATAATCCTTGCAGTATAAAGTAAAAGCATATGGTATAAGCTCTTTGCTAGGTATTCTCCCTTTTATACTTCTTTGTTTTATTCAATGAATGTTCACATTCATGTTCTTTTGATTTATTCAAGCATCTATTTTGACGGGTTTTTGTCCGCTTCTTTTCATGAACTTTTGCCTTTTTCGCCCTTATCGTTATAGTGAGTTCATTGAGTCGGCAACATCCTGAGCTCATCACTCAAGTGACCGGGTTTTGAGATACCCCTACGGACTCTTCCTCACTCTAACATTCAAGTTTAAATACTCTTAACTCAATTAGTTGAATCATTGGAGTAATGGCTATGCTTGATTCTTTTTTTTTTTTTTAAGTGTTATGATTGCTTTGCAAACAACTTCAAAGAGTATACAGTGGCTAATATAACCTGGAAGTAAACTTGTTTATTTTTCACTTAGGGACTCGACTTACTCTTAGACTTCCAATTCTAAAGCTAAATACAAAGTAAATTTGGTTCTTAAAGATTTCACTACTTAATTTTAACCATGTATTCTAATCACAGCAGTGGGTGAGTAAAACATTTGAACAAGTCAATTTCACATTTTGTAGATGCTTATTACAACATTTAGTACAATCTCTAGATTTCATGATAATTTTGAAAAACTTTGGCTTAAAATTGCTTAAGGAAAAACATTCAGAGTATAAGTTAGTTCTCTATTCTCTATATTTTATATCCTCTCCCCCACACATAGCTTGAACAGTGTCCTCACTGTTCCTAATTCAGCACAATTGAAGAGGAATTAACAACACAAAGGACATTAGAGAATAAGAGAAAGGAAATATTGGTACTTCCCTGGTATTGGAGTGCTCCCTTTAAGCTTTGGAAAGTGTCATCTAATGATATGTATCCTTGCTGCAGCCGATCCAAAGAGTTCAAAACTACACTAAAATCAAAACAAACTAAACTAAAACAAAACAAAACTAAAACAAACCAAAACTAATACAAAACAATTTTTTTTTTTTTTTTTTACATGGGTTGCCTCCCATGAAGCGCCTTTCTTTAACGTCTTTGGCTAGACGTTCCTGACTAAATATTCGGATAAGGATTTTGATTCCAGCCTTGGTGCCTGTGGTGATGGGTTAATAGCATCCGTAACAAAAACAGGAGAGATATCGTTAGGATGTTTCATGGCATCATAAATGTTAAATTTAATCACTTCACCATCAAATTCCATAGTGAGGGTGCCATCATTTACATCGATTTTCGTTTTAGAAGTCTTAAGGAATGGTCGCCCTAATAATATCAGTGATGAAGTATGAGAATCACTATCGTCCATGTCAAGCACATAAAAATCAGCAGGAAAAACCAACCCATTGACTTGAACTAAAACATCCTCTAGAACTCCCTCAGGATAAACATTGGACCTATCAGCAAGTTGAACAATAATACCCGTTTCCTTTAAAGGACCAACATTTAAATGTTGATAAACAGACAAAGGCATGACATTGATAGAAGCTCCTAGATCACACATGGCTTTAGCGATTCCAAGACTACCTATTTTGCAAGGAATGGCGAACATACCTGGGTCCTTACATTTAGGAGGAAGCTTCTTCTGAATAATAGCTGAAACATTTTCACTCACACTAATCTTTTCATTGCCTTTCAGCTTCCTTTTGTCAGGGCACAAGTCCTTGAGGAATCTAGCATAGCGCGGTATTTACTTAATTGCATCAAGTATAGGAATATTTACCTCGACTTTACGAAACGTTTCCAGAATCTCTTTTTCTTCCGCTTCCTTCTTGGATTTCGCTAATCTGGAGGGGAAAGGAGGTGGTATCAATGTGACCTTCGATGGCTCAACTAGAGACTTGCTAATCTGGTCGCCCTATTGGCTCGGAGTCGAAGTCTCTTTCTTGTTCTCTTCCTCAAGATTAGACGGATTTCCTTTCTTATTTGATCCCTGCAATTCTGTTCCACTTCTCAAGGTAATTGTATTAACGCTTTGCTTCGGGTTGTAATAGTTTGAGAAGGTAACTTACCTTGAGTTTCTAACCTGTTTACGACTGAAGCAAGTTGGCTTACCTGATTCTCCAAGTTTTGAATGCTTTGCTTTGTTTCATCCTGAAACTATTTGGTATTCACAGCTAGAGACTTAACAATATCCTCAAGGGGCATACCTGAAGTGGAAGGAGCTTGGGGTACGTGGTGTGATGGCTTTGGCTGGAATTGTTGGAAATGTTGAGGGTTATTGCCATATCGGAAGTTAGGATGATCCCTCAATCCAGGATTGTAAGTATTCGAGTAGGGGTCATACTTCCTTTGCGATTGTCCTGGAAATCCGCCTACAGCATTGGCGTGTTCATGGTTGTCATCTTACAATGTGGGGCACATGTCGGTCGGATGATTAGGAGCAGTGCAAATTCCACAAGCCTTCACCTGCTGCGTTTTTCCAAGAGCTAGCTGCTGCACAAAGGAGGTAAGATTAGAAATTTGATGTTCAAGGTTAGACACACTTACCTCATTTACCTTCCTTGAAGACGTATCATGCCTATACCCAAATTGTTGTGAATTAGCAGCCATAATGGAGATCAATTCCCTAGCTTGACCAGGGGTTTTGTTTACTATGGCGCCTCCACTTGCAGCATCCATCATCTTCCTCTCCATCGGAAGTAGGCCCTCGTAGAAGTATTGGATAAGGAGTTGTCAGATATCCCATGTTGTGGGCAGCTTGCACACAATTGCTTGAACCTCTCCCATTACTCATGAAGAGTCTCGGTGTCCCATATTCTGTCCAAGTGGTGATAGAACCTGGAGGCAAATAAAACAACCAATCTTTAGCTTTAGTACTTAAAGAAAATGGAAAAGCACGTAGCTTGATTTGATCATCGGTTATTCCTTACGACCTCATACTAGAACACACTATATGAAACTCTTTCAAATGCTTGTGAGGATCTTTATTCTCAAGACCATGAAAGGTGGGTAGCAAATGTATCAACCCAGATTTTAACTCGAATTCCACGGCTAGTTCGGGATAGTGAATACAAAGTGGTTGTTGATTCACATCCGGTGCAGCCAACTCCCTTAAGGTTCTCTCGAGATTTGCCATGCCGTCCTCTTTTTCAGAATCAGACAAGTCTGATACTAAGTTCGGTCTAGTGGATGATCTAGCTTCTTGTCGTAGTCTCTTTAGAGTCTTCTCAATCTCCGGATTATAAATTAGTTCACCTGTCTCAGAAGAACGAGTCATACAAGAATAGAAATAAATTTGACACCAATCCTCGGCAACGGTGCCAAAATTTGATGGGTGTCGAATCCAACAAAAATAAAACCTACTCCTAGACAATTATATGATTTGCATATAGTGGTGAGTAGGGTCGAATCCACAGAGATTGGTTAAACTTATTTCTATTCAAGGAAAATAAAAGGAAAAGGAAAATGGGGGGGGGGGGGGGGGGGGGGGGTGGTTTGTGAATTGAACAAAGTTAAAACAAGATAAGAAAGTTGTATATTGATAAAAAGCCTAGCCAAAGGAATCAAGATGGTTTAATTCTAGGAATTGATCATCGATGCAAATGTTCTCTATTCTTGTTCCTAGATAAATTGGTTATGGTTATTAACAAGCTGTAACAACCTATCTCTCCTTACTTCCTCAATAAACTCAGACAAGCGCTTTGAATTATTTCTCTTATTGATTAAACAAACCTTAGACAAGCGCTTAGGATTTAATCTATCAATTGCATTAAGATCTAGAGAGACCACCAATTCATGCCAGTAGATTATAAGATAACCTATTTAAACATGATCACACACCTCCATAACATGAATTCGATCATCTCTTTTATAACCAAACATGTTATTGCGTCACTAAGACTAGAACAATCAAACAATTACGGATTTGACGTGCTAGTTGACAATATATTAACTTGCTAATTGAGTAGAAGAGCTCTATTCATACCAATCAACAAAGATAATAATGAAAAAACGATCAGAAGATATATGTATACCCGAAAGCAAAGAATAGAATAAATACAAGTCAATTAGACCTCACAATTCGTGGAGAATTAAACATCTATGACCCTTTGGCTAGAAAAGTAGCTTAGCTACTTATGTTCATCAATAAAACGAAAATAAAAGATAGAAACATAATGAACTCGGTTGCTTGCTCTGCCTCCAAGATGATCCAAGGTTCTTCAAGATCCAAAGATTCAAAAAGTTCAAAAGTTTTTTTGCCCTAACCCTCTAGGGTTGGCTCTATTTATATTGTTAGGGGAATAGCATGTGATCTTTTGCTAGCAAGATACGAAAATATCTTTCCTTTTCCAAGTAGATTTCGAGAAGTGAAGATTCGTCTGCCTGGCACGCCCCAACACACGGCCGTGGATCAAGCCGTGCCATCCTCTGTGCATATTCTTCAAGTCTTCATCCGCGCCCAATGTGAACCACGGTTACACACACGACCAGATTTAAAACCGTGCCTTCATTTGTGCATAATTTCAAGTCTTCATCCGTGTCCAGTGTGTACCACGGTTACACCTACGGCTAGATTTCAAACCGTGCCTTCATCTTGTTGATGTTCCACACTTTCTTCTCCTTAGCACACCTAGCTTCCACCACGGCTTCAAGCACGGTTTCTCCCACGGCTTCCACCACGGCCGTGCCTTAAGCCGTGTCTCTCTCTGTTCAAAGTCCTCATTTTCGCCTTCTTGTCCAGTATGTAACACGGTTTGAACCTTGGCCGTGCCTCAAACCGTGCTTCCTCCGGTGGTGTAATTCCTTGTCTTGATCCAAGTTGTAGATGACTTCTCTAAAATACTTGAATTAGCATCCTTAACTCCATTTAACCTGATTTATCACGATGATAGAATTAAAGTACCATTTCCTTATGATTTCTATAAAATCAATAATAATTTAACACAATTTATACTATAAAGATTGAGTATAAAATGGCTCTATCAAGTACACCGTTAGATTATTCTGAGGATTAGAGTCAGATGAGTCTAAATGTTCAGAGACATTTGTGTTCACCTTCAGAGGTCTCAGAGGGCAATGATTAGTTGGGCCAACCACTAGAAGACCATCAGGATCAGCGACATACAAATGAGTTACAAAAGGAGGAAACAATATCAGTGGAATGGGTTGAGGTAGGGGACACCTTAATGGATATTGGGTCATTATTTGTGTTGCAGCAGAGATACATCTTGGAAATGGAGGAGAGAAAACAATCACCACCTGTAGTATTTCAAATATTGGGATTCCACAAAGATACTTTTTCAAGAGGATTGCTAGGAGAAAACAAAGTCTCCATTGCATTTGATCTGCCAGATTTGAGGACAAATCTTTTTGAGGCCCGAGGAGATGATAGGAATAAAAATCTGACAAGACCTATCATTAGGGTAAGAACTAAAGGATTTCAAATCTTGGTGATAAGGACCCATTTTGAGCAGATCGACCCCGAAATTATTTATAAATTAACCTCTTTTCTATTATTCTTGTATTGTGTTTTCCAACAGGCACACTTATCATATTTTATAAGGTAATGGACAAAATCCCTCAGACTCAGCTTGTGGGTTATCTATGGACCGACTTGAACTGGCGATGAGCTAGGCCGATGGATCCTACAGAAGATCGGCATCTTGAAGACCATTTCTTTTATATATTTCTTCTTTTATGAACTATTTTGGTTGTATTTTGGTTTTGGGACACTTTTATTTCCTTGTAATTTTCATTTAGGGCTAGCCACCTTTAAAATGGCAAACTTCTAATTTTTAGTACTTTTTAACCCTAGGAGTAGCAAGTATAAATACTTGCTTAAGAGAGGGTTTGAGGAGGCTTATTTTGCAGATCAAACACATCTTCTACACGTGAGAATTAGGGTTCCTAATTGTCATCTACGCTCTTATCAATTTCAATCCCAAGAGTTGAAATTATGGCGAGTGCAACACCTTGAAATTGTGAGTTGTATCAATTTCAATTTGTTGTGATTTCTTTTCTTCTCTAGTGTGTCATATCTAAGGTTGAATTGAGATAGTTCTTGGTCAGAATTACCTCTTATTATTGTTGAATTCTTGAGTTTATTTAAGATACTTTGTAATTGAATTCGAATCTTCATTGAAGAATTCCCTTAAAAACGTGTTCTTCACTATTGGAAAGGAGTTCTTGGAATTGAGGTTTTCTTTTAAATTTGTGGAATATTTTCGTGGATTATATGAGATTAGGGTGCTTTTAGAAGAGATTATCGATTGAGGTATCACAATTGCATCATTGAACATTTGGATTTCCTTGTATCTTCATTAGGGTTCATGTGAATTAGCCCTTGTGGAACCGGTTTTCACTTTGACTTGAGATTGTTTTTTCTTAAGTCTTTTGATTGTGCTTCTTAGTGGAATTAGGCACATCAAACTCTTTGCCTAGTATGGTTGTGTCTATTGTGCAGGACTTTGAAGATGTCTTCCCTGAGGAGATTCCAAAGGGATGACCACCTATTCGTAGTATTGAGCACCAGATTGACCTAGTACCCAGAGCATCGATTCCAAACAAACCGGCTTATTGGAGCAATCCAGAGGAGGCAAAGGAACTCCAAAGGCAAGTCGATGAATTAATGAAGAAGGGGTACGTGAGAGAAAGCATGAGTCCCTATGCAGTGCCTGTGATTTTGGTGTCTAAGAAGGATGGGTCATGGAGAATATGTGTTGACTGCCGCGCCATCAACAACATCACGGTAAAGTGTCGTCATCCCATTCCTCGCTTAGATGACATATTAGATGAGTTATATGGGTCTAGTGTCATTCCTCATGAGCCTTGGATGGATATTTCCATGGATTTTGTGTTAGGATTACCCCGGTCTAGACATGGTCGAGATTCTATTTTTGTAGTCGTGGATAAATTCTCTAAAATGGCACATTTCATTCCTTATCACAAAACAGATGATGCTTGCAATATTGCTAATTTGTTCTTTATGGAAGTTGTGAGATTACATGGTATGCCTAGAACAATCGTATCGGATAGAGATGCTAAGTTCTTGAGCTACTTTTGGAATACCTTATGGGCTAAGTTAGGAACTAAGTTATTGTTTTCTACTACTTGTCATCCACAGACTGATGGTCAAACTGAGGTAGTAAATCGAACTTTATCTACTTTGTTGAGGGCTGTCATTAAAAAGAACATTAAAAGTTGGGATGATTGTTTGCTGCATGCTGAATTTGCCTATAATCGCACAATGCATTCTGCTACTAAGTTTACTTTTTTTGAAATTGTGTATGGTTTTAATCCACTAACTCCTTTGGATTTATCACCTCTGCCTATTTCTGAGTATGTTAATCTAGATGGCAAGAAGAAAGCAGAATTTGTTAAACAGATCCATGAGAAGGCAAGGCTAAACATTGAGCGAAGAATAGAGCAGTATGTGAAACAAGCCAACAAGGGTCATCGACAAGCTGTCTTTGAACCTAAAGACTGGGTTTGGGTTCACATGCGCAAAGAGCGGTTTCTTGTGCAGTGTCAATCTAAACTACTTCCTAAAGGCGATGGACCATTTCAAATTCTTGAGTGCATCAATGATAATGCATACAAGATAGATTTGCCAGGTGAGTATCAAGTAAGTGCTACATTTAATGTTACTGATTTGAGTCCTTTTGATGTAGGTGACGATTTGAGGACAAATCCTTTTCAAGAGGAGGGGAATGATGAGATCCATGATGGGAGTGAAGCCAGAAGATGGCATGTGGATTCTCTTGAAGTGCCACCTAGACCGATCACAAGAACTCGAGCGAAACGATTAAAGGAAGCACTTAACGGGTTGATAAAGGATGTCCATGAAGTCGGAAAGGATTGGAGCAATCATGATGCTGGAATGGATTGGAACAACCATGGGAATGCCCTTGCTCTTGTACAAGTCATACCGGATACGGGGTGAAGAGGGCGTGTCTTTACAAGGCACGGCCGTGTAGGAGTTTGGAGGTTACACAGAATCATACACAGTCATATACGCGGTTCAAAGGCACAGCTGTGTATGGTGTCAAGAATATCTACAGAATCATACACGACTTGTATACATGGCCGTGTATATATCCAACGCCGGCTCCAAGGCCACCGGCCTTCATTCTAATGCCGCCGGCCTTTAAGTCTCTGTTTTGTTATTTTTCCACAACTTAATGATGTTATGTCGTTTTGGGCCTTTATTGTTACGAATTGTAAACCCTAATATAAAGCTCCTAGGGTTTAGAACATAGAATATACAACATACAAGTTTGAAAACACTTTTAAGGGAATTCCTCTCTTGGTTCTTTAAAGAACTACTCTAGAACTTATTGGATTTTCTTCCGTGGCGTTCATCTCGACTTATCAATAGGTCTTTCATCCCAATTGTGGCATCTACATAATATACCAAGGTTCTTGTCTCACTTATAGGCAACGGGTCGCGGTTTCCACTCGATTGTTTGGTATCTTGGGTAGCAATTCCGAACATATTGGTATTGGGTTTCGTCACACGTTGGCGTGGTTCGTATCAACGACCGTGTTAGATGGTTGTGTATCCCTTGTATGTCATTTGAACCCTAATTTTTTTCTACATTCATTCATCCAATCTCCTCATTATCTACTTCTAAGCTTAAGTAAATAAAAAAATATGCATTATAATCTCTTACCTGATCCGAATTTCGCTTGAAACTCCAAATCTAACAACTCCCGCGCTTATTCAATCCATCCTTTAGTTCAATTCCTATGAACAACCAAATGGATTTCGTAGATGAGTCTCCTCTTAATAAAATATGTATTAAAATGACTAAAATTGTATCTTTTTTCTTTATTGTATTACCCTCACGTATTGCTTTAGGTCCTCCTAAACAAGCTCTCTCTCTCTTTGTGTCACTCGGTCTCTCTAGATGGCTAGAATCTTAAAAGTGTGCAAAAAAGAAAGAAACCCTAGGTTAGTTTCACATTTATAGTCCCGCTAGGAAAAGACAAAACTGCCCCTTATCCCACATGTTCATTTATTACCTTGCCACTCGTTATATTTTTACACCAATTTATTTATTTATATAAAAAAATAATGTGTATTACAGAATTAATATATAATTGAGTAAAGATATGCGAAGATAAAGTTATTAGTGTTGAATTCTCAAATTCTTGATTGCAAATTAATATGAGAGTTTGATCTCTTGAGTTTTTATTAGATTGTGTGCAATGAATAGTTAATATTCTATGTAAAATTTGCATTTAATGAGATTATTCTCTTTGAAAGTTTAAATGCATGATTTATTTTACTAGAGGACAAGCAAAAGAATAAGTGTGAGGAAATTTGATAGAGTTCAATTGTACCTACTTTATTAAACCTATTGTCCACTTTAAAATAAAAGCGTATTCTTACTAGCAAGTGCACTAGGTCATGTATGTAATATATTATTTATGAGACCGGGTTGAAACCATAGAGAAAATTTAATTACTATTACTTTCCTTCTTACTTTATTATATAACCTTTAAACTAGTAAAATTAAATTAAAACTAAACTAAACTAAACCAACTTTATTAAGCTAAACTAACAAAAAAATATTAAAAACATAAAAGAATATAAAAACCACATAATCAGACATTGAATTCCCTATGATAGCTATATAATTTATTTAAGAACTTAGGTTGTGATCTTCTCTAATCTTCTTTACACTAATTCCAAAATTGGGTGCATTCACAGGCATGAACTCAAATGGTGATCCTTCTTATTCCCTTACATCCTCTTTAATTGATCGCAATCCAACTTCATGGGGCATGATCTTCTAGTGTAATTTCTTCCAAGTTCCTTAACTTCTTTAGTTTGACTCAAAATTTCATAAAGCTTGATCCAATTCCTTCATTAGTCTTTGAATTTGCCCCTTAACCCCTAGAAACAAATTTTGATTCTATTAAACATAAAAAATGATCATAACACCCATTAAAATCATAAAAATATAATAAAAATCCCCTAATAAAATAGGTACAATTAAACCATATCAATAGGAAGGGCACCGACAATGAAGTTGCAAATCACCTATCCATAATTGAGAAAGAGGATGATCTCAAGGATATAAGCCCATCAATAAATGGTTCCCTAACATGTTGACATGGCAAGTTACCTAGTGATAATGTTCTTCCCAAGGAACTAGTTATCAACAAACAAAGAAGTTTCTATCATAAGCCATGTATAAATTATGGAAGGAACCCTTTAATTTCAAACACTGTTATAATAGAACAGTGAGAATATGAATGTTTGAAAAGATGATTTAGGGAATTTTACAGCACTACAATTCTTTAAGGTGTAAATGCCACCATAGTTTATTGTACATCATTGTGATGTTTAGCAATGTAGACTTTGGAATGGTTATCAATATATCATGGTAATAGTTATCTAAGTGCCAAAATGGATAGAACCCCAATGAAATTCCACTAATGATACAAAGGTTGTTACTAATTTCCTTAGGAAAAACATTTTCTCTAATTTTTTATTTTGAGGGTCATTATAAGTGATGGGCCTTCACACTTTTGTAACCAAGTCTTTAAAGGTATACTATACAAATATGGTGTGAAATATAAGGTCACAACCCCTTACCATCTACAAATGAGTGGACACAATGAAGTGTCTAATGAAGAGAACAATTCCATCTTTGAGAAAACTATCTATAGTTTAAGAAAAGACTAAACTTAAAAGATAGATGATGCTTGATGGGCTTCCAAAGCCACTTTCAAGATACCCTATAGGAATGTCTCCATATAGGCTTAACTACAAGAAATCGCATCACCTACTTACAAAAAGAAGAATACAAAAGAATTTTAGGCAATAAGGAAACTGAATTGGAATTTTAAGACGGCTAGAGAAAAGCAATTGCTTAAGTTATGTAAACTAGACATGTTTAGGCTTGAATCTAATGAAAATGCTAAAATATATAAGGAGTGAGCAAAAATATGGCATGATAAGCATGTATATAAGAAAGCATTTGAGGTTAGCCAAAAAGTACACTCCTTAATGCCCACCACAAAGTCTTACCAAGCAAGCTCAAGTTTAAATTTTTTAGACTTGTCATAACAATAAGACTCTTTCTCATGGTGCCATAGAGATCCCAAGTGATGACAAATGAGCACTCAAAATCAATGCACATTGACTTAAAGGAGAACATGAGAGGTGAAGTGGTACCAATAGCCACCAATTATACACTTAAGGACCTAATTTAGACTTAAAAAAGAAGGGTAGAGTAGATGCTAGTGAATATAAACTAAGCGCACTTCTTTTATGTTCCTTTATTTCATTTTGTTTTAAGTTCATCCATTTAAAGTTACTATTACACCAATGATTTTTTTATGAACAGTTAATCTTGTAATTTGCATTTCTAAGAAAGCTACTAAGATTACATAGTTGGGGATTTACACAATAGCAAAGAAAACACTTTATAGGGAAATATAACCCCTAATTTAATCCCTTATACTCTCACTTCCATTGAGGTAAATTTTCAACTTAGGGTAGAAAAGATACATCATATGCATGTCTTGACTCATAATCTAATGGTACGTATTACACCTAGATTCTTCGATAATAGTGATTAGTGATTATGCCTAATCAAGGTCATGTAGGAATCAATTGTGAGTTAGTGTAGCCCCTTCTTACATAAACATTAAAGTAGGAAAGAGTTAATTTTATGGAAATTAACTTTTTTTTTTATTATCTTTAGTTTGTGAAATTTCTTGTACTCAAACTTTTAGAAAATAGTAGGTACATTTATAAACTCATGTTAGAAGACATATTAAGTATTCTTCTATAATGTTACAATTTGATAAACTAAAAGGGTTTGAGAAGAAAAATGCAAGAAAAGAAAAGAAAAGGCAAAAAATATAAGAAAAAAGAATAAAAAGAAAATAATGGAGTACAAATAAGTGTTTTACATGATTAATAAGTGATGAGATCCATGATGGGAGCCAAGCTAGAAGATGGAATGTGGATCCTCTTAAAGTGCCACCTGGACCGATCACAAGAAATCGAGCGAAATGATTCAAGAAAGCACTTAACAGGTTGATAAAGGATGTCCATGAAGTCTGAAAGGATTGGAGCAATCATGAAGCTGGAATGGATTGGAGCAACCATGGGAATGCCCTTGCTCTTGTACAAGTCATATTGGATACGGGGTGAAGAGGGCATGTCTTTTCAAGGCACGACCATGTAGGAGTCTGAAGGTTACATAGAATCATACACGATCATATACACGGCTAAAAGGCACGGCCGTGTATGGTGTCAAGAAAATCCACAGAAAGATATACGTCTAGAAGTACACGGCCGTGTATGTCTCCAACGCCAGCTCAAGGCCGCCGGCCTTCATTCCAACGCCGCCAGCCTTCATGTCTACACCGCCGGCCTTCATGTCTTGTTTTTGTTATTTTTACGTAACTTATTGAAGTGATGTCGTTTTGGGCTTTATTGTTACGAATTGTAAACCTTAGTATAAAGCTCCTAGGGTTTAGAACAGATAGAATATAGAACATACAACATTAAAGTTTGAAAAAACACTTTTGAGAGAATTCCTCTCTTGGTTCTTTAAAGAACTAATCTAGAACTTATCAGATTTTTCTTCTGTGGCGTTCATCCCGACTTATCAATCGGTCTTTCATCCCGATTGTGGCGTCTTCATATTATACCAAGGTTCTTGTCTCGCTTATAGACAATGGATCACGGTTTCCACTTGAGTGTGTTTGGCATCTTAGGTAGCGAATTCCAAACGTATTGGTATTGGGTTTCGTCACACGTTGGCGTGGTTCGTATCAGTTAGGAATCTGAGTAAACGGATTTCGTATTAGTTTGGTATCAGAGCTAATCGATTCGTATCAGTTTGGTATCAGAGCCTAGGTTTGTTAAAACATCAGTTCAGTTTGAGGAAGGTAACATCAACACCCTAACTCCAATCGTTCATATCAATTGTTAATATTCAATTTCATAGTGTTAATTGACTATTGAAAGTGTAGTGCCTTTTATTCAATTTTGTTAAAAAAAAAAAAGGAAGAATCACGACAAAAAAAAAAAAAAGAATGTGATCAAGTGCAACAAACAAAGGCAAAAAAAAAAAAAATCTGAAAGAAAAAGAGAAAAAATTTCGAGCCCTAGAGTTTTTTTTTTTTTTAATTCTACGAAAGGGAATTGGTGTAGTTTGGGTTAGTTCCGAAAGAATTGAGAAGTGGAATTGGTGAGTTGCTATCATCATTGCTTGTGAGAATACACGAGTGACTGTGTGATATCATCCTTTGAGCGAAACACGTAAGGGAGTGTATCGTGAGGCTTAATTATATATATTTGTGTTAGTACTAATCTTTTTCTACAGGAACTATGTCGAGGCAACATTCTCCTGAAGGTGAGAGGGGAAGGTTTGATGCTAGGTTAGTGATTGAGGAGTTGAGGGGTGAGATGAAGAGAATGTTTCAGGAGGAAATGGAACAAATTCATGAGACGGTGGAACAAAGACTAGAGCAATTTAAAAATGTCTTCAAAAGGCGTAAGAGGGAGAGTTGTTCTAGGAGAGTACAAAGGGGTGGTGATGGAATGTCTGATAATGAATTTGATGAACCTTCTGTCGGGAGTTATAGAGGTTATAGTGGTAGGAATAGAGGAACTAGGGATTGGGAAGATAGAGGAGATAGGAAAAGAGAGAATATCTTTCATACTAGATGTTATCTAGGTGATCATATTTGCAGTTTGATCATTGATGGTGGAAGTTGCACTAATGTGGTGAGTAATTTTATTGTTGAGATGCTGGGACTCAAGACTACTAAACACCCTAGTCCATATAAATTGCAGTGGCTGAATGATAGTGGCGAGACTAAGGTGAGTAAGCAAGCCTTGATTGCTTTTCGCATTGGTAGGTATGAGGATGAGGTGTTATGCGATGTAGTCCCAATGCAAGCGTGTCATGTGTTGTTGGGGAGACCATGGCAGTTTGATAGGAAGGTTGTTCATGGTGGCTTTTCTAACAAGTATACGCTTGTTCACTAGGGGAAAAGCTTTAATCTTAAACCTTTAACACCTAAACAGGTGTATGAGGATCAGTTGCAGCTACAACAGTCTTTTGCAAAATATAAGGTGAGTGAAAAACAGAGGGTGAGTGAGAGAGCAAAAGACAATGAGAAAGAAAAGGAATACAAAAGTCGAACTCAGAAGGAAAAAAGGGATGAAGGCTGGAAAGAGTGAGAGACCAAGTTGAAGGGGGATCAACTTTGGTGGTGAGTGAAAAGGAGAGTGCAGCCATGCAAAAGGAGAGTTGTGTGGCAAGAGCGAGTGTAGTGAGGAGAGCGTTAGTGATGAAGCAACCTATGTTGTTGTTGGTTTTTAAGGAAACATGTCTGAATACTAACGAACTATCTAACTCTTTGCCTAGTGTGGTTGTGTCTATTGTGCAGGACTTTGAAGATGTCTTTCCTGAGAAGATTCCAAAGGGATTACCACCTATTTGTGGTATTGAGCACCAGATTGACCTTGTACCCGGAGCATCGATTCCAAACAAACCGGCTTGTAGGAGCAATCCAGAAGAGACAAAGGAACTCCAAAGGCAGGTCGATGAATTAATAGAGAAGGGGTACGTGAGAGAAAGCATGAGTCCATGTGCAGTGCCTAAGAACGATGGGTCATGGAGAAAGTATGTTGACTGCCGCGCCATCAACAACGTCACGGTAAAGTATCGTCATCCCATTCTTCGCTTAGATGACATATTAGATGATTTATATGGGTCTAGTGTCATTCCTCATGAGCCTTGGGTAGATATTTCCATGGATTTTGTGTTAGGATTACCCAGGTCTAGACAGGGTCGAGATTCTATTTTTGTAGTTGTGGATAGATTCTCTAAGATGACACATTTCATTCCTTGTCACAAAACAGATGATGCTTGCAATATTGCTACTTTGTTCTTTGGGGAAGTTGTGAGATTACATGGTATGCCTAGAACAATTGTATCGGATAGAGATGCTAAGTTCTTAAGCTACTTTCGGAAGACCTTCTGGGCTAAGTTAGGAACTAAGTTATTGTTTTCTACTACTTGTCGTCTACAGACTGATGGTCAAACTGAGGTAGTAAATCGAACTTTATCTACTTTGTTGAGGGGTATCATTAAAAAGAACATTAAAAGTTAGGAGGATTGTTTGCCGCATGTTGAATTTGCCTATAATCGTACAATGCATTCTGCTACTAAGTTTACTCCTTTTGAAATTGTATATGGTTTTAATCCACTAACTCCTTTGGATTTATCACCTTTGCCTATTTCTGAATACGTTAATCTAGATGGCAAGAAGAAAGCAGAATTTGTTAAATAGATCCATGAGAAGGCAAGGCTAAACATTGAGCGAAGAACAGAGCAGTATCTGAAATAAGCCAACAAGGGTCGTCGACAAGCTGTTTTTGAACCTGGAGATTGGGTTTGGGTTCACATGCGCAAAGACTAGTTTCCTATGCAACGTCGATCTAAACTACTTCCTAGAGGCGATGGACCATTTCAAATTCTTAAGCGCATCAATGATAATGCATACAAGATAGATTTACCCGGTGAGTATCAAGTAAGTGCTACATTTAATGTTACTGATTTAAGTCCTTTTGATGCAGGCGATGATTTGAGGACAAATCCTTTCCAAGAGAAGAGGAATGATGAGATCCATGACGGGAGCCAAGCCAGAAGATGGAATGTGGATCCTCTTGAAGTGCTACCTAGATCGATCACAAGAAATCGAGCGAAACGATTCAAGAAAGCACTTAACGGGTTGATAAAGGATGTCCATGAAGTCGGAAAGGATTGGACCAATCATGAAGCTAGAATGGATTGGAACAACCATGGGAATGCCCTTACTCTTGTACAAGTTATACCGGATACGGGGTGAAGAGGGGTGTCTTTTCAAGGCACGGCCGTGTAGGAGTCTAAAGGTTACACAGAATCATACATGGTCATGTATACGGCTAAAAGGCATGGCCGTGTATGGTGTCAAGAAAATCCACAGAAAGATACACGTCTAAAAGTACACGGCCATGTATGTCTCCAACGCCGGCTCAAGGCCGCCGGCCTTCATTCCAACGTCGCCGACCTTCATGTCTACACCACCGGCCTTCATGTCTTGTTTTTGTTATTTTTACGCAACTTATTGAAGTGATGTCGTTTTGTGCTTTGTTGTTATGAATTGTAAACAGATAGAATATAGAACATAAAACATTGATGTTTGAAAAAACACTTTTGAGAGAATTCCTCTCTTGGTTCTTTAAAGAACTAATCTAGAACTTATCGGATTTTTCTTCCGTGGCGTTCATCCTGACTTATTAATCGGTCTTTCATCCCGATTGTGGCGTCTTCATATTATACCATGGTTCTTGTCTCGCTTACAGACAACAGGTCGCGGTTTCCACTTAAGTGTGTTTGGCATCTTAGGTAGTGAATTCCGAATGTATTGGTATTGGGTTTCGTCACACGTTGGTGTAGATCGTATCAGTTAGGAATTCGAGCAAACTGATTTTGTATCAGTTTGGTATCAAAGCTAATTGATTCGTATCAATAAGTGAAAAAGATACATAGATTTCCTCAAATCAATTAGAAATGTACTAGAAAAGATAAGGAATAAGTTCAGGTAATGTGAATAGGAGAGTTTATAAAAATAATCAAAAGTGCAAAAAGCAACTATTCTGCTACCTAGTTTACTACATTTATACTGCTACCTAACATTATACTACATTTATATGTGTGTTTGAGTTATTTTGATAGAGAATGTGATGAGTTGAAAAACATATCCACACATTTGGATTGGTAATTTAGTACATGACCTACTAAGTCAAGCATGATATGACATGATTATAAGTGAGTTTAGGTTAGAAACACAAGATGATTAATAAATAGGTTGAACCTATTTGGACTCATTCATAAATGTGTTCGGGTTTGGGTTTGGCACCCAAACCCTTTTATAAACATGCTTAACACGTTTAAGACTAAAGTTGTTAACATTTTCTTTGAGTTCCTAGCCTAAATCCCACCTTAATTCTAATCCAGCTCTAATAGAAATATTATCTAACTAATAATTTGGTGCCTTATTTAGTATTTTTAATTTAGTTTTATACTTATAGTAGTGTTTTTAAATGGAATTTTAACTATTTCAATAGTTTTACGTATGATAGGAAATTTAATTAACATATGGAGTCATATGGTTGTAGATTATAATGATAGATTTTTATATGTTATGAGTTTCATTTATGGTTTCCTCTTATATATATATATATATATGAATTCTATTTTGCAATACTTTGTAATTCAAATATTCAAATTAGTATGTAGTTTTAGATTTTTCAAAACATTAAGCATATTTCTTTCTAAATAGGATTCCATTTCATAAAATTTTAGTTTTCAAAACATTTACTTTGCAAATAGACCTATTATTAATTAGTATCCAAATTTACATGATTTAAATGTGCATTTTAAATCTAATGATCTTTTAGTATGCCTACTAAGTTTTGATAATATATAAATGATAGAAAAAGATAAAGAGGATGATGGTGATGATGATGAATTACTGTTGTTAACATCTTTAATACCATATTAGCAACTCTTTTCAATGTACAACATTTGACAATCTCTCTTAAAAAGTTAAAAAAGGATTTGAACATTGGCACTAATACCCAAATTGATGGGGAAAATTCTGGCACTGTCAACATCTTTAGAACCCAATTTGGATGATTAACCAAATTGTCCATATTTTATCTTATGTCTTTATTTCTAATAAACTTTGAGAATAATCTTATAGGTACAATTATATATCTCCATGGGATGCCAAAATGTCCTACAACTTCAATTGGACACAGAACAATTTTCTAGATAACAATCAAAGGCCCGCTGCGATTGTTCTCTATTCTGAGGCATTGGATCATGAAGATTTATGTTATTTTGTATCTTGTAAATGATTATTGAACTATTTTGGTTTTGGGACACTTTTATTTCTTTGTAACTTTCATTTAGGGTTAGCCACCTTAAAAGTGGCAAACTTGTAATTTTGAGCACTTTTTAACCCTAGAAGTAGCAAGTATAAATACTTGCTTAAGAGAGGGTTTGAGAGGCTTATTTTGTAGAACAAACACTTCACATTTCGTGAGAGGGCTTAGGGTTTTCCTAATTCTAAATTCTCTTATCAATTTCAATCCCAAGAAGTTGAAATTGTGGCGAGTGCAACATCATGAAATTGTGAGTTATATCAATTTCATTTTGTTGTGATTTCTTTTCTTCTCTAGTATGTCATATCTAGGGTTGAATTGAGATATTTCTTGGTCAGATATCCTTGTTGTTATTCATGAATTCTTGTGATTATTTGAAGGAATTATCATATTGATCCAATTCATCTTTAAGGATTTCCTTGATAACGTGATTTTCACCATTGGAAAGGGATTGTTTTGTTACGATTTTTCTTTGTCAAATTGAGGCTTCTTTTGCGTGGATTACATGAAATTAGAGTGTTGTTAGAAGGAATTTTCATTGAAGTATTCTGATTATATCATTGGTTGTTTGAATTTCATCTTTTCATCATTAGGGTTCATTTGAAAAGTGCCATTTATGGATCCGATTTTGCCTTGACTTGAGATAGTTTTTCTTAAGTCCTTTGGATGTGCTTTTAAGTGTGTTTAGGCACATCATCTTTTTGGTATCAGAGCTCTTGTTGTGAGAAGGTAATTGGTTGTATTCAATTTCGTGGAAGTGATCATCAAATAGGGCTGATCAAGTGAAAACCGAAATTGTGTTGTTGTTGTTGTTTGATATTGCAAAATTGTTTTGGATTGGGAATTGATTTGCTGGTTGTTGGAGTTGATTTGGGAAGGCTATTATATCACTTTGTGGAAACTAATTCACGTGGAAGAGCAGAAGTACAAAGTGAAGTTACTTTAGCAAATTTTTTTGAAATTGTGAAACTTATCAATTGTTGCCGTGAAGTAGCTTGTGGCGTGAGGAGTTGTGAAGTTTGTTGTTTGAATTCCATTGTGTAATTCTGAATTTGTGAAGTAAAATTTGCAGATTACATTAAGTTTGGTTAGTAAGGAATTATTTGAATTCAAATCATATGCAATTAAGTTGTGGGAGTTAATGATTGCTATTTGAATTTGAATTCATTGTTACCAATTGAGGAAGGCTTGCAATAAGTGAAGTTATTTGAATTTCAAATTGAAAGTTGCTGCCTATAGTGGGATTCAGAATTCATTTTGGGAAAGCTACTTATTAATCTCTTGTCTTCATTATTTGCCGTGGAAGTTGAAGACTACTTGTATTCATTATTCACCTTGCTGTTGCCATGGAAGTGATACATCTTAATTGTAGTTGTTGCTTATGTGTTGCCGTGGAGTGAACTTGTGGAAATTAATTTTTGTTGCACCGTGTACTTGTGGCTTGTTGTGGAGAAGAGTATTACACGTGAGTTGTAATTATAAATTGTAACATTAAGTGGGTTTATTTGTTTGTCTTTTGTAGTTATTATTGTGTGGAGTTTAAGGAAGTATAGTAGTGGAAGTGTATATCCTTGAATCATATCATTTTGAGGAACAACATACAAGAATCTACAAATATGTCTAATGATAGTGTGAATGGGGGATTGGGTGAAGAAGCCAATAGCCAAGTTGGTGGAGGACATGGTCGTAATGTGGCAGGCAGAAGAACTTTGGAGGAACAACTTCAAGAGCTTACTACTATAGTTGCTACACTAGCAACTAGAGTTGACAAGATGACTTTACCACAACCACCAGTGCTAAACCAACCAGCACCACCTCTAGTAGCTCCACAAAACCCTCATCGAAACAGAGTAGTGGAAGAAAGAGATCACAATTTTGGGGTCAACCTAAATCAGAATAGGGATTTCAGGCCATCTCGGGGTTTGGAATATGTGAAACTACAGATGCCATCCTATGATGGTAAGGGATCAACAAATGAGTACCTGGACTGGGAGGATAAGGTCGAAGGTCTCTTCGAATGTTATGAGATTGACGACAGTACCAGGGTCAGATTGGCTGCTGTTGAATTTGTAGGGTATGTTGCACTTTGGTGGATGAATCTGATCATCAATAGGCGTCGGGATGGAGAGGCTGAGGTTCAGACCTGGAGGGATATGAAGAGGTTGTTAAGGAAAAGGTTCATTCCTGAGCACTACAAACAGGAGCTGTTTATGCGACTGCAAACCTTGAGGCAGGGGGGGTAAAACAGTGGATGATTATGTGCAGGAATTTGAGACCCTTATGATTAGGTGTGGGTCTGTTGAGCCTCCAGAACAAACTATAGCACGATTTGTCTCAGGTCTAAAATATGAGATAGCGTATATTGTTGAGCTGCAGCGCTATACCACACTTGATGAGGCTATTCAGTTAGCCTTAAAAGTAGAGAGACAGAGGAGGTCCAACTTCTTTAGGGCTCCTAGCAGTAGGCCCAACACAACTAATAGACCCATCTCAGTCGACAGTCGATTAGGGGGAGCAAAGGTGGTAGGTGAGGGAGTCAAGATAGTGGACACTACTACCCCAACCATTATCAGGGAAAACTTACCCACTGGGAAGGGTAAAGAGGTCATGGCACCAGAAACGAGGCAGACTGTTCCCGGATCTACTAGTGGGAAAGCGCGCCAGATAAAATGTTTTAAATGCATGGGATTTGGGAATATGGCTACACAGCGTCCAAATAAGAGGGTGATGACTGTTATGGAAGACATTGGAGAAGATACTGAGGATGACCATGAACAGATTGAGCCTACAGATCTACCAACAGCATTGCAGGAATATTATGATGATCAGAATGCAAATGCGCCTGAGGAGCATACTAGAGGGAAATATCTATCCCTTAATGTGTTACGCAGGATTTTGTCCACATCTCCTGATATCAATGATATTCAGAGGGAGAACATATTTCATACCTCTTGTAGAATCAGAGGTAACCTTTGTGTACTCATCATCGATAGTGGTAGTTGCACGAATGTTATATCTGCTGCACTGGTAGACAAATTACAACTGTCTACTATACCACATCCTAGTCCTTATCATTTGCATTGGCTGGATAATAGAGGTAGTATGCATGTTACCATTAGGGCAAAGGTTCCTGTGAGTGTCGGGCAGAACTATCATGATGAGATCCTTTGTGATATAGTTCCTATGCATGCATTCCATTTGCTGTTGGGTCGGCCCTGGTTGTATGATCGACGGGTGATACATGATGGGTTTGAAAATACCTACATGTTCAGCAAGGGCAAGACACGCATAATCCTATTACCAATGACTCTATCTGAGGTCCAGGGTTTTCAGAAACAGGTTAGGCATCCATCAACTACCATGGTTAGTCGGGGAAGCAGGACAACAGAGATCCTAGGGTTCAATTCCACAACTGATCCTCTAGATTTGAGGGCAAATCTTTCAGAAGCCCGAGAAGATGATGGGAAAAATTCCGGCACTGTCAACATCTTCAGAACCCAATTTGGATGATTAACCAAATTGTTCATATTTTATCTTATTTCTTTATTTCTAATAAACTTTGAGAATAATCTTACAGGTACAATTATATATCTCCATGGGATGCCAAAATGTCCTACAACTTCAATTGGACACAGAACATTTTTCTAGATAACAATCAAAGGCCCGCTGTGATTGTTCTCTATTCTGAGGCATTGGATCATGAAGATTTATGTTATTTTGTATCTTGTAAATGTTTATTGAACTATTTTGGTTGTATTTTGGTTTTGGGACACTTTTATTTCTTTGTAACTTTCATTTAGGGTTAGCCACCTTAAAAGTGGCAAACTTGTAATTTTGAGCACTTTTTAACCCTAGAAGTAGCAAGTATAAATACTTGCTTAAGAGAGGGTTTGAGAGGCTTATTTTGCAGAACAAACACTTCACATTTCGTGAGAGGGCTTAGGGTTTTCCTAATTCCAAATTCTCTTATCAATTTCAATCCCAAGAAGTTGAAATTGTGGCGAGTGCAACATCTTGAAATTGTGAGTTATATCAATTTCATTTTGTTGTGATTTCTTTTCTTCTCTAGCATGTCATATCTAGGGTTGAATTGAGATATTTCTTAGTCAAATATCCTTGTTGTTATTCACGAATTCTTGTGATTATTTGAAGGAATTATCATATTGATCCAATTCATCTTTAAGGATTTCCTTGATAACGTGATTTTCACCATTGGAAAGGGATTGTTTTGTTACGGTTTTTCTTTGTCAAATTGAGGCTTCATTTGCGTGGATTACTTGAAATTAGAGTGTTGTTAGACGGAATTTTCATTGAAGTATTCTGATTATATCATTGGTTGTTTGAATTTCATCCTTTCATCATTAGGGTTCATTTGAAAAGTGCCATTTTTGGATCCGATTTTGCCTTGACTTGAGATAGTTTTTCTTAAGTCCTTTGGATGTGCTTTTAAGTGTGTTTAGGCACATCACAAATAGGACATGACTTTGTTTAATGCACTGATGTAATCTAGTAAATGAATTATTTATTTTATTATGTTAATATTAGACTTACTTTACTTAAGATGTTTGTTTCTCACATTATAGTTCATTATATTTTAAAATTTAAGTAATTTGTTCTTTCAAATTTAATTTTAGAAAGATTTTTTTTTTATCATTTCAATAAACACTATAATTGCAATAAAATTATTTTAGATTTTCTAATTAAAAAATTACATCAATCTAGACATGAAATACATTTATTAAATAGGTTGGGTTATGATTTTAGATTTTCAAATATGATTAATAAACAAATCATATTATGAGTTAAGGCTCTTTGGACACAAACCTATTTACACATGAATATGAGACACAATATCTTAACATGAATGGCTAACCTTAGCACACATTAGTGTTGTTCCTAAAATCTAAAGCACAATGTACACATTCCAATTGACAAATCAACTAGACAATTCCACAAATATGGCGTGACAAGTTGAAGAAAAATACCCCAAAATAACGTGTACTAAATGAGATAAAGACCAATCCAATAACAACACAATTGAATTTCAACTTTTGACTAACAAATGGCGTAAACCATGTAATGAACAAGGAACCCTAATTGCATGTACACAAGAACAACATAAATTAACTAATTCCTTACCAGATATGACGCACTAGTTGGAATTAGGATCAACTTGTAATTTGTTGATATTACTCACAACAAATCCAAGTCCACTCGCTACAATTTCAAAGTGAAATTGATAAGAGCAAAATGGCATGAAGAATAAGCTCTTCCATGGCACAAAAGTGTGTTTCTTTGATGTCAAAAATTGTCCCCTCAAAAAACGTAGTTAGCAAGTATTTATACTTGCTCCTATTAGGGTAAAAACACTAGAAAATTTACAAAGATGCCACAATAGTAGCCAGTTCCAAGAAGAAAAATAAAAAGGATAAATAAAGTGTTCGGTTCTCAATAACAATTACAAGCATAAATGATCTTCAAATGGCCGGTTCCTCACTTAATTGAGCAAATTTGTGGACCGTTGGATGTGACTCCAAGAATGTCCCACAACTCGATCCTTTAATGCATGCAATTCGGCCATCTTGTAAAACCGACAAATGAACCTACTGATAGTGATAAAATAAAACATTATTAGAAAAGATGTGATCATGAGTGGATTCTAAGACCATGCATCTAAGTTAGGTCTTCCTACTACTGGAATCGTAAAAATGATTCCCATTAATTAGGTTAAGTGAAAGAAAGTGTAGAAAAGCTAGAAAGTAGAGGGATCTAAATTTCTACCAAAGACTTCATGTAATGCATTGAAACTCGAGAGCACAATGGCTCACCATATGTCCCTATCAAACATGGACATGTCAAGGTTCTTAACTCTACTTTAGTACCATTCAAACCTATATTTGTAATACTTAGCATTCATCAATAAATCCCATACTTCCGACATATTACAAGTAGAACCCAATCCACTCTTCAAACTTTTGAAATAAATCTTAATAAATCATTCATAGTCAAAATCTAAAACAATTTAACTTCTAGAATTCACTAAACTATTATCTTTTAAAGAAAATAATCATTATTACAACTAGATAACTCAGTTTCCTATCTCCAGTTAATCACCATAATAATAATACAAACTTGCATCTTACTCCCACATCCCCTTCATGGGTAACGTTTCCCCTTATGCCTGCATCTAAAAAAATATCCCCAGTGGGTGAAATAACACCTAGTACATATAACTAACAAACACATACTCATAACCAAGCATGAATTGAATCACATACATTATGTAAATATTAAACATCAATCAACAAGTTCATGTTTTACATAAGTCTACAAAACATCAATGGGGTACTCATGACCCCGTGAAACACACCAAAAAGCTTAATCCTTGACTTGGTATTAAGAACTGTCACATTAGGCCCCAACACCCATGAGTCCTTAAACCTTAAACCTTAAAACTTAACTAACCCATATCATTTCTAAATACGACTCCACTAGAGACAACATCACACGTAGATCATTAGGTTGTCCCCTTGGGATCTACTACTATGGGCCCTTAGGCCAAGCTAAGCACATGCAACAAGTAACTTAACCACTTAAACCAATCTATCTAACTTAATCTGATTTAATACTAACTTAACAATCATAAGAAACCACCAAAGTTACATGTATTTAGAATCTTAGTCTTAAGCATGACTACTCTTAAACTTAAAGCTAAGCTATAATTTGTAAATACCAATAAAATTCTCTTAATATTAATTTGGAATAATATACATTTCTTAGTTTTACTCACCTAATCGTTATATGATTTTGTTTCTTACTCTACTAGAGTTTCTAGGGTTTTACTAGATGTCTAGGTTGCATGGAACTTTGTTTAGTTAGAAAATAAATCAAGTAGAGGAATATTTCTAAGGACACAATTGTGCTTTAAGCCATATACTTTAGCACGGTTGGATACACAATCATATATAGTGGTTGTGTATCTTTTTATATATTTTGAAATTTTAGCACGTCTAAGTACACGGTCATGTAGTTTTTGCATGCCTAGATGGCACACCAAGATACATGGCCATCTTACAAAAGTGTGAAACCCCATCACTTGTATGATCGTACATCTAAGTGTGCCATGTATCTTTCTATGGATAGATGGCATGCCAAGATACATGGCCATCTATATTTTGGCAGCCTAGATGTACAATCGTATAGATAGCCATGTATCTTTCTATGGATTTCCATATTTTGACATGCCTAAGTATACAAACATTTCATTCATCCATCTACCTTTCCATACACAATGCATGTTTCTACACGGGTAGGTACATGGGTGTATACTTGACTGTATACCATGTTGTTCTTCATAAACCTTATTTCCTCTTTTTCACTTCACTCCAAATTCTGAATTTTTGTGTTCATAAATCTAATTGGATCCTAATTTTGGTTAATTCTATTACAACGTGTAGATTAGTATACTTACTTGCCTGATTCCTTGAATCAAACCCTTAATCACTTGCTTCTATACTCATTTCACCCTTTTCCTCAATCTGAATTCTGATTTTTCATAACATAACCATCAATTAAATTCTAAATTCTTTAATTAGGAATGATAATTTAATTAGTGAAACCTTTACCTAGTTAAATCAAGTTGGACCCTTGTGGAATTCGCTAGATCACCTTAAAGTTCTCCAAAGAGTGTTTTCTTATCCATCACTATGAGAATGTAAAAAGGAGCACTAGGTCAACTTGGGTTTATATACCCTATCAAAGAAATAACCAAATTACCCTCAGTTCTTATGAAAATCACACTTTTGACCTTGGCTTTATTTTACAAGAAATTACGTTTTCTATGTTTTTACATTCTCCCCCCCCCCTTTATAAAGGTTTTCATCTTCAAAAGTTACTTGATCTTGAAGAGGTCTGGATATTTCTTTCTCATCATATCTTCCAATTCACTCATCACTTCACATTTAGTCTAATTGGTCCATTGTATCTTGACATAAGGAATCACTCTTCATCTTAGCACTTATTCCTTGACATCCACAATCCTAACTAGTCTTTCTATAGATGACAAGTTTGGTTGCACATTCAAAGGCTCTAAAGCCATGATTTGATTTGGATTTGTTACAAACTTCCTCAATATAGATATATAGAATGCATCATGTACCTCAGCCAAACTTGGTGGGTGAGCCAACTTGTAAGCCATAGTACCCACTTTTTCTAGAATCTCAAATGGGCTTACATATTGATAGGAATCAGACTCCTACAGGACCTATCACTAAAGCCCGAGCTAAGAGTCTCCATAACTTAGTTTTGAGAATCTTGCATGAGAAACCTAATCTTGAGGAAGCTAATCTATTTTCTTCATTTCTACATTATAATTATAGTGCATTCTAGCAGACTCACTTATCAATCCTATAGGATACAAAATCACCTATACTCTTAAGTGAGTCGGGACTCTCATCGGGGCTTAATTCAAAAGTACCTTGAAGACCAGCATCATGAAGACTCATTTCTTTTACATATTTCTCATTTCTATGGACTATTTATGTTGTATTTTCTTTTGGGACACTTTCATTTTGATTGTGATTTCCATTCAGGACCGGCCACCTGAAAAGTGGCATAGTTGTAATTTTGTACATTTTCTAACCCTAAAGGGAGCAAGTATAACTACTTGCTTAAAGTAGGGTTTGAGGAGGCCATTTTTCAGATTTGAAACATACACTTTACGTGAGGGAATTAGGGTTCTTCCTAGTTCAATTTCTCTTATCAATTTCAATCCTAAGAATTGGAATTGTGGCGAGTGCAACAAAGGGAAATTGTGAGTCATATCAATTTCTTATTATTGTGTTTTCTTTTCATCTCTAGTGAGTCATATCTAGGGTTGGATTGAAGTCTTCTTGGTCAAATTTTTTATTGCTTTTGTAATCAAACCTTCATTGCATAATCGATTGGTTTTTAGCGCTTGTTAATTCCATCAATTTGTAATTATTCTTGTGGCGTAGAGCTTCTTTGTTGTAAGGAGGATTATGGTTTGATTTGTGTATTGTTGATTGGATTTCTCTTTAGGAATTAAGTTGGTTAATTGATTCAATTGAGGATTAACATATTTGTGGATTTCATTTCCTTGATTTTATCATTTGATTCATCATTCCTCAATTTGGGTTCATGCAATTTTTGACCCCTTTGAAACCGGTTTGCTTTTGTGAATTAAAGTTGTTCATTTAGTTCATTTGCAAGTGCTTAATCTTGGTTTTTAGGCACATCACAAATTTTGGGTTTAGCTTCCCTCTCAAACTAAGCATAATCATCCCTTTCGTTGGAGAAACTCTCAACAGAACTTTATCTCCTACTTAGAATTCCAAGGGGTATCTTCTCTTATCTACATAGCTCTTTTGTCAGGACTGAGTTGTTCGTATTCTCTACCTTATCAATTTCACCTTGTCTATAGCCACTTGTACCAATTTTGATCCAAGCATCTACCTTTCTCCCACTTTATCCCAATATAATAGGAATTTGCATCTTCTTCCATATAAAGCCTCATAAGGAGCCATTTAGATGGTTACTTGATAGTTGTTATAGGCAAACTCAACTAAAGGAATGTACTTGATAGGAATAAAAATCCAACAAGACCTATCATTAGGGCAAGAACTAAAGGATTTCAAATCTTGGCATTGAGGGCCCATTTTGAGCAGATCGACCCCGGAATTATTTATATATTAACCTCTTTTCTATTATTCTTGTATTGTGTTTTCCAACAGGCACACTTATCATATTCTATAGGGAAATGGACAAAATCCCTCAGACTCAGCTTGTGGGTTATCTATGGACCGACCTGAACCGGCGATGAGCTAGGCCGATGGATCCTACAGAAGACCGCCATCTTGAAGACCATTTCTTTTATATATTTCTTCTTTTATGAACTATTTTGGTTGTATTTTGGTTTTGGGACACTTTTATTTTCTTGTAATTTTCATTTAGGGCTAGCCACCTTAAAAGTGAAAAACTTGTAATTTTGAGCACTTTTTAACCCTAGGAGTAGCAAGTATAAATACTTGCTTAAGAGAGGGTTTGAGGAGGCTTAGTTTTGCATAACAAACACTTCACATTTCGTGAGAGGGCTTAGGGTTTTCCTAATTCCAAATTCTCTTATCAATTTCAATCCCAAGAAGTTGAAATTGTGGCGAGTGCAACAAGGAGAAATCGTGAGTAATATCGGTTCCTTATTGTTGTTTTCCATTTCATCACTAGTGCATCATATCTAGGTTGATTTGGATGTTCTTGGACTTGTTTTAATTTGCAATTCGTGATCAATAGCTTGTTATAGGATTGATTGTGTTGATATATGATATCATTCTCTTCATTATGACGTGAATTGGATAGTTAAAGGAAGGGATTGGAATTTGCGGTTTGACCCATTTGTTTTCTTGATTTGATTCATGTGGGTTTCAATTATAATTGTTATTATTTGATGAAGATTACTTGTTTGGATTGATAATAGCAATTGGAGCTCTTTGGATTTCATTCCATTGCCTTAGGATTTCCGCATTTACCTAGTCAAGTGAACCGGTTTTTGTGTGTGTGAATTGAGGAGTTTTCCTTGATTCTTTTTATTGTGCTTAAGCTTGGATTTAGGCACATCAGTGCTCATTCCAATTACTTTTAAAATCTAGTGTATAGGCTCTAAGAAAATCTTCTAGAGTCTGGATGGTCTTCTCATATTATTTAACTATCTAAAGGTTGAATATAATGCTAAATTGTAGTTTTATGCCTAAAGCTTTATTTAAGCTATTCCAAAATCTACTTACAAACTTTGTACCTCTATTAAATGTTATGGTCACTAACATTCCATGTAGTCTTACTATCTCTTGTATATATATCTAGGCCAACTTCTCCAATTTGTATCCCACCTTGATAAGTAGAAAATGAGTAAACTTAGTTAATCGGTCCACTATTATCCAAACTGCATCCTACTTCTCTTTTGTATTCAGGAAGGTTGTAATAAAGTCAATTGTCATGTATTCCCATTTCCACTTTAGTACTAGAAGAGGCTATAATTCTCTAACTTTCCTCTAATGCTCAATTCTAATCTACTAGCAAGTAAGACATCTTACTACATACTCATCTATCTCCTTTTTTATCTTTTTCCACTAGTAGTGACTCTTTAAGTCCTTATATATTTTCTTACTCCCGTGATGTGCCTACAATTTGATTGCAAGAACACCAAACAAATTCCATAAAAATGTGTGATACCAACAAATACTTAAACCCTAAATTTCAAATGATATTCATGCAATTTACAATGAAAATCAATTGTACTACTAAAATAAGTCGAATGAACAACACAATAGAGTCTAATTTCCAACTAAAATGACATAAACCTTAGATTAGATATGGAACCCTAATTGGTGTGAAATATGAACACAACAAGAACAAATCTAATCACTCACTAAATATGACACACTAGTAATAATTGGAATCAATTTAAGAAATTTGATATTACTCACAAATTCTTAAGCCAATCTTGCCATAATTCCACACATGAAATTAATAAGAGATGAGATTTGCAAGCAAGGACTCTCCTCACGACAAAGTGTTTGATATTTTCGAAATGTCAAAAAGTCTTCTATAAACCTTAGTTAACAAGTATTTATACTTGCTCCAATTAGGGTTAAAGTGTCTAAAAAATTACACATATGCCACTAAGTGGCTGGTTTTAACAACACAATACAAACAAATCATAAGTCCCAAAAATGAGTAAAAAGTGGCCGATTGAATAATGAAAATACAAGTACAAAAGATGGTCTTCAAATGGCCTATTCTTCAAGTCAATTGAGCACATTGCGGACCATTGGATGTGAGACCATGGATGTTCCCAATTTGATCATCAACATGTTTCTATTTGCCATCCTATAGAACCGATAAATGTACTTATCGAAATACAAAACAATTATGTGATACAAAAGTAGATACTAAATTAACATCCTCCTGGTTTAGTTGTTCATGGATGATCCTCATAGCTAGGTTTTGTAAACCCTTAGCTCAAGCTCTAGTGATTGGTCTTGTAGGAATCTAATTCCTATCATCTCCTCAAGCTTTAAGAAGATTTACCCTCAAATCTGATAGGTCTTCGTGAATGTCATCTGGTAAATATGGTGACAGATCTGCAACATTAAAAGTAGTTGATACACCATACTCCCCCAGTAGCTCTATTCTATAGGCATTGTTGTTGTTGCACCCGATAACTCTGAAAAGTCCATCTGATCAGGGTGATAGCTTTTGTGACTTTTTATATGGAAACCTGTCTTTGCTAAGATTAATCCAAACTAAATCACCTGGATTATAAATGCTAGTTTTCCTATGCCTATTTCCTTGAAGTTTTTGTTGCTCTTGAGTCTTCTAAAGGCATTCAACTATCTTCTCATGAAGTTGCTAAATCTCTTTAGCTCACTCTACTCCACTTATATTCTCTTCCTTTGTTGCTAGTTTTGCTATAAGATTTAATGAAATAGTAGGATTATAGCTATACATAACTTTAAAGGGAGACTTACTAGTTGAACTATGAGTAGACCTATTGTAAGCAAACTCGACAATAGGAAGACATAAGTCCCAATCAATAAGATTCTTGCTAACCATTTCTCTTAGTAGCGTGTTAAGAGTACGGTTAACAACCTTAGTTTGGCCATTGATCTGTGGATGGCATGAAGTACTATACATAAGTTTAGTACCAAGCCTTCTCCATAGTGTCTTCCAAAAGAAGCTAAGAAACTTAGTGTCTCTATCAGATACTATACTATGTAGAACACCATGCAATTTAACAATCTCCTACACAAAAAGGTTAGCAATAAAAAGAACATCATCTATTTTGTGATAAGGCACAAAATAGGACATCTTATTGAATCTGTCAACAACCACCATGATAGAATCCTTTCCCCTTCACGTCTTAGGCAAACCCAACACAAAATCCATACTAATATCAGTCTAGGGTTTGGTAGGTATAGGTAAAGGCATATATTTACCCCGAATGCCTTTCTTTCCTTTTGCCCTTTTGCAAACTCCACACCTTTCTAACACCCTATGAACATCCTTTATCATACCCTTCCAATAAAAATTTTCTTTCAACATGGCCAGGGTTCTCTTCTCACTAAAATGACTAGATAATCCTCCTGCATGTACTTCCCTCTCCAAAAATTCCCTCATAGACCCACAAGGTATACAAAATTTCCCAACATTATACAAAAACCCCTCAATCATGTAATACCCCTCAAACATCTTACCCTTAGAACATTTCTCAACAATTGTTCTAAAATCATCATCATGCATATACTGTTCCTTCAGTAATTCAAAACCCAACAGTTTTGATTGAAGAGAAGTGATAAGTATATACCTGTGTGACAAAGCATCGACTACCATATTCTAGTTACCCTTTTTGTACTTTATCACATATGCAAAACTCTTTAGAAACTCCACCCATTTGTCTTAATGTTTAGATAGGTTTTATTGACCCCTGAATTGCTTCAATGACTTATGATCTGTGTAGATGATCAATTCTCTCGAAAAGAGATAATGCTGCAACATCATCAAAGCCCTCACTAAGGAATAGAATTCCTTATCATGTATGGAATAGTTCAAAGTTGCACCACTCAACTTTTAACTAAAGTAGGCAATAGGCCTCTTATCTTGCATCAATACGGCACTAATCCCTGTTCTAAAAGCATCACATTCTAGCTCAAAAACCTTATCAAAATCAGGTATAGCCAATACTGGAGCATAAGTAAGTTTTTCCTTTACCTCTTCAAAACTCTTTTGGGCCTTCTTACCCCAAATGAAAGGAACATTTCTCTTAGTCAGTTCTGTTAATGGACTGACAATACTACTAAAATTATGGACAAAGAACCTATGAAATGATGCTTGTCTATGGAAACTCCTTACCTCCGTGATTGATTTTGGTGTTGGCCATTCTCTAATTGCCCTCACTTTGTCCTCATCAACCTTGACACCAGAACTAGATACAATGAAACCTAAAAATGTTACCCCATTTTGGTAGAAGGAACATTTCTAGAGATTTGCAAACAGCTGCTACACCTTTAAAACTGAAAACACCACCTAAAGATGCTCCACATGATTTTCTAAGCTTTTGCTGTATATCAGAATATCATCAAAATAAACAACATATTTACCTAGAAACTCCTTTATTACATGATTCATCAATCCCATAAATGTACTAGGAGCATTACTCAAACCAAACGGCATAACTCATCTCCTTCTCTCATCCGAATTTAATGATATCCACTTTTAAGATCTACCTTAGAGAACACCTGTGCACCATACAATTCATCCAACATATCATCAAGTCTAGGAATAGGATACCTATATTTAATGGTAATTTTGTTAATGGCTATCAATGCACATTCTCTAAGTACCATCCTTCTTAAGAACAAGAAGGGCTAGAACTGCATAAGGATTGAGACTCTCCCTGACAAAACCCCATTCGACTCGCTCATCCACCTCACATTTCAATTCTTTAGCCTCTTCGGGATTCATGCGATATGCAGGTCGATTTAGTCAAACTGACCTAGGCAAGAGGTCGATGGCATTCTCTATCCCTCTCAAAGGTGTTAAACCTGCTAGCAAATCATCTATAAAAAGATCATTGTACTCATCCAATACTTGAGATACTACAAAAGGTAACTGCTGATGTCCCTCCATCTCTAAGGCATATCTCAATTATAGAAAGTATACTGGACCCTCATCTAATATAACCTCCTCTAACTCACTCTGTCCCATCAATAAGACCTTCTTCCCTCCAAATTTATTAGCTTGTACTGGACCCCCTTTGATCTCTAATGGTTTACTGATCTGTTGTTGAACCTCTTAGACCTCTAAAGGTGACATTAGTTTCAGAATGATATGTTTACCCTCTTTTTGGAATACATATGTATTCTTGAAACTGATGTGCCCAAAACCAAGTCTAAGCACATGCAAAACCAATTTGAAAGACAATTAGATAATGTCAATCAAATTAGCTTCCAAATGGCGTTAAATCCTCAATGCTTGTAACCAATTCCACAACACCACGTAAACAAGATTGAGATGATGAAAATCACAATGATGAAATCCTCAATTGAAAACATTAAACACACTTAAAATCCCAAGAGATTATTACACAAGAACAACAAGAACAAAGCTGTGATCCACTTTCCTAACAAAGCCAATCCACAATTCAAAACGAAGCAAAAATTGATGGTAATAACAAGTGCTAAAACTAATCAATCTTATAACATAATGAAATGATTACAAATGCAATAAAATCTAACTAAGAACAATCCAATTCAACCCTAGATATAACTCACTAGTGATGAAAAGGAAATCACAACAAAGAGAACTTGATATTACTCACAAATTCACTTTGAGGTCACTTGCCACAATCTCAATTTTAGGATTGAAATTGATATGAACAATTTTGGAATTAGGAAACCCTAACCCTCAACACGTGAAGTGTTTGTTTTTTTGAAAACTGATCAAAATTCCCTCAAAACCCTACTTAAGCAAGTATTTATACTTACTCCCTTTAGGGTTAAAAAGTCCTCAAAATTACAACTATGCCACTTTAGGGTGGCCAGTCCTAAAACATAATTACAAGCAAATGAAAGTGACCCAAAAGCTTACACATAAATAATCTAAAGAAATAATTACAAATACAAAATAATAAGAATCCTCAAAGAGCCAATGCATCGAGGCGATGTTGATCAAAGCGGGCCATTGGATGAGAATCTGATGATGTCCCTAAGTGATCAACAATGAGAGTCATTAGGCATCCCGTTAAGAAATATCATTGTACCTGTAAAATTATTACTCAAATATTTGTTAGATAAAAAAGAAACAAGAGTGAATATGAGTGATTTGGATCATCATCCAAATCAAGTTTTGTAGCCATCTAGGTCGCTGGAAAAATTCCCATCATCTCCTCAGGCTTCTGAAAGATTTACCCTCAAATCTAGAAGGTCACTTCTAGGATCAAACCCGAACATCTCCATTGGCCTATTCTCCCAATTACTAGTTGAAATTGAGGTAGTCTCGATTTGCTCCCGAAATTTGTGCTCCTTAGATGGAGACATTGGTAATAGTACTATTTGAGACCCTCCCATACTGAATATGTAGGTGTTTCTGAAACCATCATGTAACACCTTCCGATTAAACATCCAGGGCTTACCCAATAGCAAGTAGAACGCACACATGGGGATCACATCACATAAAATCTCATCGTGATACTTTTGCCCAACACTTACAAGCACTTTTGCCCCTAACATAACATGCATACTACCCTAATTATCCAACTAATGCAAGTTATAAAGGCTACGATGTGGACTAGTAGATAATTGTAATTTGTCTACTAGTGCTACAGATATAACATTCGTGTAACTACCACTATCTATGATGAGTACATAAAGGTTACCTCTGATCCTGCAAAAAGTGTGGAATATATTCTCCCTCTGTTTATCCCTAGCATCAGGAGATAAAGTCATAGTCCTATGTAACACATTAATGGGTAAATACTATTCACCTGTACCCTCCTCATGTGTTTTTGCAATCCGATCATCATAGTATTCCTATAGTGCTATAGATAGATCTATAGGCTCAACCTGTTCCTTCTCATCCTCAGCATCCTCTCTAGGACCCTCCATAACAATCATAACCCCCTTAGGAGGACACTGTTTTGCCATATGCCCAAATCCCATGCATTTAAAGCATTTGATTTGGCAAACTTTCCCACTAGTAGATCCTAGAACAGTTTACCTCTCGTGATGAGAGCCATGATGGGAGCCAAGCTAGAAGAGGGAATGTGGATCCTCTTGAAGTACCACCTGGACCAATAATAAGAAATCGAGCGAAACGATTCAAGGAAGCACTTAACGGGTTGATAAAGGATTTCCATGAAGTCGAAAAGGATTGGAGCAATCATGAAGCTGGAATGGATTGGAACAACCATGGGAATGCCCTTGCTCTTGTACAAGTCATACCGGATACGGGGTGAAGAGGGCGTGTCTTTACAAGGCACGGCTGTGTAGGAGTCTAGAGGTTACACAGAATCATACACGATCGTATACACGGTTTAAAGGCACGGTTGTGTATGGTGTCAAGAATTTCCATAGAAAAATACACGACTAGAAGTACACGGTCGTGTATATTGTCAAGAATTTCCACAGAATCTTACACGGCCAAAATACACGGCCGTGTATATCTCCGACGCCGGCCTTCATGTCTTGTTTTGTTATTTTTACGCACTTATTGAAGTGACGTTGTTTTGGGCCTTTATTGTTACGAATTGTAAACCCTAATATAAAGCTCCTAGGGTTTAGAACAAAAAGAATATAGAACATACAACATTGGAGTTTGAGAAAACACTTTGAGAGAATTCCTCTCTTGGTTCTTGAAAGAACTAATCTAGAACTTATCGGATTTTTATTTCCGTGGCATTCATCTCGACTTATCAATCGGTCTTTCATCCCGATTGTGGCGTCTTCATATTATACCAAGGTTCTTGTCTCGCTTATAGACAACGGGTTGCGGTTTCCACTTAAGTGTGTTTGGCATCTTAGGTAGCGAATTCTGAACGTATTGGTATTGGGTTTCATCACACGTTGGTGTGGTTCGTATTAGTTAGGAATCCGAGCAAACCGATTTCGTATCAGTTTGGTATCAGACCCTAGGTTTGTTAACACATCAGTTCGGTTTGAGGAAGGTAACATAAAAACCCTAAGTCCAATCGTTCATATCAATTGTTCATATTCAATTTCATAGTGTTAATTGCCTATTGAAAGTGTAATGCCTTTTATTCAATTTTGTTACAAAAAAAAAGAAGGAAGAATCACGACAAAAAAAAAAAGGGAACGTGATCAAGAGCAACAAACAAAGGCAAAAAAAAAAAAAAATTGGAAAGAAAAAGAGGAAAATTACGAGCCCTAGAGTTGTTTTGAATTCTACGGAAGGGAATTGGTGTAGTTTGGGTTAGTTCCAAGAGAATTGAGAAGAGGAATTGGCCAGTTAATATCATCATTGTTTGTGAGAATACATGAGTGACTGTGCGATATCATCATTTGAGCGAAACACGTAAGGGAGTGTATCGTGAGGCTTAATTATATATATTTGTGTTAGTACTAATCTTTTTTTGCAGAAACTATGTCGAGGCATCATTCTCCTGAAGGTGAGAGGGGAAGGTTTGATGCTAGGTTAGTGATTGAGGCGTTGAGGGGTGAGATGAAGAAGATGTTTCAGGAGGGGATGGAACAAATTCATGAGACGATAGAGCAAAGACTAGAGCAATCTAAAAACGTCTTCTAAGGGCGTAAGAGGGAGAGTCATTCTAGGAGAGTACAAAGGGATGGAGATGAAATGTCGGATGATGAATTTGATGAATCTTCTGTCGGGAGTTATAGAGGATATAGTGGTAGAAATAGAGAAACTAGGGATTGGGAAGATAGAGGAGATAGGAATAGAGAGGATAATCAATTGAGTAGTATAAAGATGAAGATTCCTCCTTTCCAAGGGAAGAATGATCTCGAGGCGTACTTAGAATGGGAGAAGAAGGTGGAGATGGTATTTGATTATCATAACTACAGTGGGAGAAAGAAAGTGAAACTTGCTGCCATTGAATTTTCGGATTATGCCACAGTGTGGTGGGATCAACTAATGTTGAATAGAAGAAGGAATGACGAACCACCTATTGAGTCTTGGGAAGAGATGAAAAGGGTGATGAAGAAGCGGTTTGTGCCTACGTATTACTATCGTGAATTGCACAACAAATTGCAAACTCTTAAGTAGGGAAGCCGAAGCGTGGATGAGTATTTCAAGGAGATGGAAGGAACGATGATCAGGGCGAATGTAGACGAGGATAGAGAGGTTACCATGGTTAGGTTTCTTGCAGGATTGAATAGAGAAATTCAAAATGTCGTAGAATTGGAATATATGGTTCATATGGCTATAAAGGTTGAGAACCAGCACAAGAGGAAAGGTAGTAGTAATGCACAGTTTCAACAGGGTACGGGTTCATCCGCCTGGAAGACTAACCAATGGAAGAAGGAAGAAAAGCCTTTATCCAACAAACCAAAAGGAGAGTAGAGGCAAGTGGGTTCTACTCCTGGTGATCAAGGTAAACTTGACTCTTCTACTCCTAGAAATTGTGACATTAGATGTTTTAAATGCCAAGGTAGAGGTCATATTGCTAGTCAATGTCCAAATAGGCGTGTGATGATTCTGCGTGATGATGGTGAGTATGAGACTGAGGGGGGTAGTGAAGAAGATGATATGCCTCCATTAGAGGATGCTAGTGATGATGAGGAGCCTGCAGTAGGGAAGTTAGTGGCGGTAGTGAAGCGAGTTTTGAATGTGCAGGTGAAGGAAGAAGAGGAGGTGCAAAGAGAGAATATCTTTCATACTAAATGTTATCTAGGTGATCATATTTGTAGTTTGATCATTGATGGAGGAAGTTGCACTAATGTGGTGAGTAACTTTATTGTTGAGAGGCTGGGACTCAAGACTACTAAACACCTTACTCCATATAAATTGCAGTGGCTGAATGATAGTGGCGAGACTAAGGTGAGTAAGCAAGCCTTGATTGCTTTTCGCATTGGTAGGTATGAGGATGAGGTGTTATGTAATGTAGTGCTAATGTAGGCGTGTCATGTGTTGTTGAGGAGGCCATGGCAATTTGATAGGAAGGTTGTTCATGATGGCTTTTCTAACAAGTACACGCTTGTTCACCAGGGGAAAAGCTTTAATCTTAAACCTTTAACACCTAAACAGGTGTATGAGGATCAGTTGCAGTTACAACAGTCTTTTGCAAAATATAAGGTGAGTGAAAAACAGAGGGAGAGTGAGAGAGCAAAAGACAATGAGAAAGGAAAGGAATACAAAAGTCAAACTCAAAAGGAAAAAGAGAGGAAGGATGGAAAGAGTGTGAGAGACCAAGTTGAAGGGGAATCAACTTTGGTGGTGAGTGAAAAGGAGAGTGCAGCCTTGCAAAAGGAGAGTTGTATGGCAAGAGCGAGTGTAGTGAGGAGAGCGTTAGTGATGAAGCAACCTATGTTGTTGCTGGTTTTTAAGGAAACATGTCTGAATACTAACGAACTATCTAACTCTTTGCCTAGTGTGGTTGTGTCTATTATGCAGGACTTTGAAGATGTCTTCCCTGAGGAGATTCCAAAGGGATTACCACCTATTTGTGGTATTGAGCACCAAATTGACCTTATACCCGGAGCATCGATTCCAAACAAGCCAGCTTATAGGAGTAATCCGGAGGAGACAAAGGAACTCCAAAGGAAGGTCGATGAATTAATGGAGAAGGGGTACGTGAGGGAAAGCATGAGTCCATGCGCAGTGCTTGTGATTTTGGTGCCTAAGAAGGATGAGTCATGGAGAATGTGTGTTGACTGCCGCGCTATCAACAACATCACGGTAAAGTATCGTCATCCCATTCCACGCTTAGTTGACATGTTAGATGAGTTACATGGGTCTAGTGACTTTTCCAAAATTGATCTGAAAAGTGGATATCACCAAATTAGAATGAAAGAAGGTGATGAATGGAAAACCGCATTCAAAACGAAATATGGATTATATGAGTGGTTAGTAATGCCTTTCGGTTTAACTAACGCACCTAGTACTTTTATGAGACTTATGAACCATGTTTTGAGGACTTTTATTAGCAAATTTGTGGTTGTCTATTTTGATGATATTCTCATTTACAGCAAGAGTTTGGAAGACCATATATCTCACTTGAGGGATGTTTTAAAAGTGCTTCGAAAGGAGCAACTGTATGCTAACCTCAAGAAGTGCACTTTTTGCACAGACAAACTTGTGTTTCTTGGTTTTGTTGTTAGTGCACAGGGAATACAGGTTGATGAAGAAAAGATTCATGCGATCCAAGAATGGCCTAGTCCAACTAATGTAAGTAATGTGCGGAGTTTCCATGGACTAGCGAGCTTTTACAGGAGATTTGTGAAGGATTTCAGCACCATTGCAGCTCCACTTACTAAGGTAATTAAGAAGAACGTGGGGTTTAGATGGGGGGAGCAACAAGAGAAGGCTTTTTAGACGCTTAAAAATAAGCTGACTCAGGCACCATTACTTGCTTTACCTAACTTTGCTAAAACGTTTGAAATTGAGTGTGTTGCTTCAGGATTAGGTATTGGAGCAGTGCTCATGCAAGAGAGAAGACCAATTGCATTCTTTAGCGAGAAGCTAAGTGGGGCAACCTTGAACTACCTTACTTATGACAAGGAGTTATATGCATTGGTTTGAGCCCTGGAGACTTGGCAACACTATCTTTGGCCAAAAGAGTTCGTGATCCACACTGATCATGAATCCTTGAAGTACTTGAAGGGGCAACACAAGCTCAACAAAAGGCATGCTTGTTGGGTGGAGTTCTTCGAAACATTTCCATATGTCATCCACTACAAGCAAGGTAAAGAGAATGTCGTTGTTGATGCACTTTCTAGAAGGTATGCTCTTATCTCTACTCTTAGTTTTAGATTGCTTGGTTTTGAGCACATTAAGGAATTGTATGCTGTTGATCGAGATTTTTGTGAGGAGTATATGCATTGTGAGAAGAGTGGGCATGGTAAATTTTATAAACATGAAGGATTCTTGTTTAGGGAGAGTAAACTACGCATTCCAATTTGTTCTTTAAGAGAATTACTAGTGAGGAAGTCTCATGGAGGAGGTTTAATGGGACATTTTGGAGTAGCTAAAACTTTAGGGGTATTATATGAACACTTTTAATGGCCTCACATGAAACGAGATGTTGAGAGGATTTGTGAGCGATGCGTCACGTGTAAGCAAGCAAAATCTAGAGTCCAACTTCAAGGGCTTTATACCCCACTTCCCATTCCTCATGAGTCCTGGGTAGATATTTCCATAGATTTTGTGTTAGGATTACCCAGGTCTAGACATGGTCAAGATTCTATTTTTGTAGTTATGGATAGATTCTCTAAGATGACACATTTCATTCCTTGTCACAAAATAGATGATGCTTGCAATATTGCTAATTTGTTCTTTAGGGAAGTTGTGAGATTACATGGTATGCCTAAAACAATTGTATCGGATAGAGATGCTAAGTTCTTAAGCTACTTCTGGAAGACCTTGTGGGCTAAGTTAGGAACTAAGTTATTGTTTTCTACTACTTGTCATCCACAAACTGATGGTCAAACTGAGGTAGTAAATCGAACTGTATCTACTTTGTTGAGGGCTGTCATTAAAAAGAATATTAAAAGTTGAGAGGATTGTTTGCCGCATGTTGAATTTGCCTATAATCGTACAATGCATTCTACTACTAAGTTTACTCCTTTTGAAATTGTGTATGGTTTTAATCCACTAACTCCTTTAGATTTATCACCTTTGCCTATTTCTGAGCATGTTAATCTAGATAGCAAGAAGAAAGCAAAATTTGTTAAACAAATCCATGAGAAGGCAAGGCTAAACATTGAGCGAAGAACAGAGTAATATGTGAAACATGCCAACAAGGGTCGTCGACAAGCTGTCTTTGAACCTAGAGATTGGGTTTGGGTTCACATGTGCAAAGAGCGGTTTCCTATGGAGCGTCGATCTAAACTACTTCCTAGAGGCGATGGACCATTTCAAATTCTTGAGCGCATCAATGATAATGCATACAAGATAGATTTACTTAGTGACTATCAAGTAAGTGCTACATTTAATGTTACTGATTTGAGTCCTTTTGATGCAAGCGATGATTTGAGGACAAATCCTTTTCAAGAAGAGGGGAATGATGAGAGCCATGATGGGAGCCAAGCCAGAAGAGGGAATGTGGATCCTCTTGAAGTGCCACCTGGACCAATCACAAGAAATTGAGCGAAACGATTCAAGGAAGCACTTAACGGGTTGATAAAGGATGTCCATGAAGTCGAAAAGGATTGGAGTAATCATGAAGCTGGAATGGATTGGAACAACCATGGGAATGCCCTTGCTCTTGTACAAGTCATACCGGATACGGGGTGAAGAGGGCGTGTCTTTACAAGGCACGGCCGTGTAGGAGTCTAGAGGTTACACATAATCATACACGGTCATATACTCGGTTCAAAGGCACAGTCGTGTATGGTGTCAAGAATTTCCACAGAAAGATACACGACTAGAAGCACACGATCGTGTATATTGTCAAGAATTTCCATAGAGTCGTACACGGCCAAAATACACGGCCATGTATATCTCCGACGCCAGCCTTCATGTCTTGTTTTGTTATTTTTACGCACTTATTGAAGTGATGTTGTTTTCGGCCTTTATTGTTACGAATTGTAAACTCTAATATAAAGCTTCTAGGGTTTAGAACAAAAAGAATATGGAACATACAACATTGAAGTTTGAGAAAACACTTTGAGAGAATTCCTCTCTTAGTTCATTAAAGAACTAATCTAGAACTTATCGGATTTTTATTTCCATGGCGTTCATCCCGACTTATCAATCGGTCTTTTATCTCGATTGTGGCGTCTTCATATTATACCAAGGTTCTTGTCTCGCTTATAGACAACGGGTCGCGGTTTCCACTTGAGTGTGTTTGGCATCTTAGGTAGTGAATTCCGAACGTATTGGTATTGGGTTTTATCACACGTTGGCGTGGTTCGTACCAGTTAGGAATCCGAGCAAACCGATTTTGTATCATCATGTCTAGTGCTATTACCACTTTACCCTTCCTAGAGGGTATGTTTTCCCTATCTGTGCTGGGGGTAGCTCTATCCACTGCCCTCACTGTCTCACCTACCACCTTTAGTCCTCCAGATCAACCATTAGCTCCCATGGGCCTGGTAGTAGTATTGAGCCTACTACTCGGAACCTTGAATAAATTGGATTGCCTCTGACTTTCCACTTTCAAGGCTAATTGAATTGCTTCATCAAGTGTATTGTATTGTTGCAGCTCGACAACACACGGTATCTCATATTTCATCCCTAAGATAAAGCGTGCTAGGGTTTGCTCTAGAGGCTCAATTGACCCACATATAATCATGAGGGTTTCAAATTCCTGCACATAATCATCAATTGTCTTACCTCCTTGCCTCAATGTCTAAAAACACATGAACAGTTCCTGCTTCTAGTGCTTAGGAATAAATCTTTTCCTCAAAACAGCAGCTAGTTAGAATCGGGTGTTATCATCGATCTCATAGCATTCAAAGAGACCCTCAACTTTGTCCTCCCAGTCCAGATAATCATCAGTTGAACCCCTACTATCAAAAGAAGGCATCTGCAGCTTCACATTTCCAATCCCCGAGGTGGCCTGAAATCCCTATTTGGATAAGGATTAGCCCCAAAGTTATCGTCCCTCTCTTCCCTATAGGGGTGACGATCTCCCTCCTCCTTTTACCTAGATTTCCTCCTCACACTATTCCTTCTCTCTAGAGGTTCTATGGAGCTACCCAAGGTGGTGCCTGAGGGTTTATCACTAGTGGTTGTAATAATATCATCTTGTCAATCCGGGTTGCCAAAGTAGCAATAATGGTAGTAAGATCTTGGAGCTATTCTTCCAAAGTCCTCCTACCTACAGTGTTATGACCCTGAACTCCACCAACCTGGCTATTGGTGATGTGCCTGAAACCAAGATTAAGCATATACAAAAACCAATTTGAAAGACAAACAAACAATATCAATCAAACTAGTCTCAATCTCATGAACAAAGGCGTCAATTTCCAATTAATATAACCAATTCTTCAATTAGGATGTAATCAATCTTAGATCCAAATATGATATAGCTCTGATACCAAAAGATGATGTGCTCAAAACCAAGCCCAACCACATGCAAATGAATCAAAGAAACAAACCTCAACTCACAATTAAAAATTGGTCCAATGGAATCAAGAATTGCGTGAACCCTAATGGAGTTTTGATGAAATCCGAAGGTCAAAAGATGCAATTAACGATCCATCAATGTAATCTTCACTAAATAACAACAAATACAAGTGAAATCCACGTGAATTACACCAAGAAGACTAGATTTATTGCCGTGATTTCAACTTCTTCCTATAATATCCATTCACGTCACAAATGAAGATGATGATAACAAATACTAAAACAATCAATCTTTTAACAAGATAATTGATCACAACTGCAATAAAAAATCTGACCATGAACATCCAAATCAACCCTAGATATGACTCACAAGTGATGAAATGGAAACACAACAAAGAAGGAATTAATACTACTCATAATTGCCCTTTATTGCACTCGCCACAATTTTAACTTTTGGAAATTGAAATTGATAAGAGAAATTGGATTTAGGAAACCCTAAGCCCTCTCACGAAAATGTGAAGTGTATTCTGAAAATTTTGGCCCCCTCAAACCCTACTATAAGCAAGTATTTATACTTGCTACTCCTAGGGTTAGAAAATGGACAAAAATTACAAGTTTGCCACTTTTAAGGTGGCCGGTCCTAAATGGAAATTACAATAAAAAATGAAAGTGTCCTAAAAGAAAATACAACATAAAATGGTCCAAATAACAATTACAAAATAAAAGAAAATAGTCTTCATCATGCGAGCTCTTCCATAGGATTCGTCAGCCTAACTCATCATCGGTTCAAGTCGGTCCATGAATAACCCACAAGCTGAGTCTAAGTGACTTTGTCTATCGCCCTGTAAAGCATGATAAGTATTCCTGTTGGAATATAAAATACATGAATAAGATAAAAGAGGTTAGTAAACGAATAATTCTAAGGTCGATTTGCTCAAAATGGGCCCTCATCGCCAAGATTCGAAATCCTTTGGTTCTTGCCCTAGTGATTAGTCTTGTCGGATTTTGATTCCTATCATCTCCTCAGGCCTCAAAAAGATTTGTCCTCAAATTTGGTAAATGAAATGCAGTGGAGACTTTGTTTTCTCCTAGCAATCCATCTGAAGAAGTATTTTGCAGAATCCTAATATCTGAAATACCACAGTAGGTGATTGTTTTCTGTCCCCCATTGTTAGGATGTATCTCATATGCAACATAAATAAGGACTCATTATCTATTGATGTCTCCCCTATCTCAACCCATTCCATTGATTTTGTTTCCTCTTTTTTTAACTCGTTTATATGGTGCTGATCTTCATAGCCCCCTAATGGTTGGCCCAACTACTCACTACCCTCTAAAACCTCTGAAGGTGAACATAACTGTCTCTGAACAATCTGGCTCTCTGGTGGTCTGCTCATCTTACTATGATCATCAGGATCCTCTGAAGGTTGGCACATCAGTGTTTGACAAATTTCATGCTCTAAGGGTTGGCTCATGTCACTAGAGCCCTCAAGAACGTTTGAAGGTTGGCATACCTACGTCTGCACAGTTTGGTTCTCTGAAGGTTTGGTCATGTGGCTACGATCCTCAAGAATCTGTGTTAGTTGTTTTATCTGTCTTTGCATCTTCTGGACCTCTGATGGCGACATAGGGTTCAATACTATACATTTACCATCCTTTTTGAACATATAAGTATTTCTATACCCATCATGTAATACCATCCTGTCATACAACCATGGTCTAGCAAGTAATATATAGGATGTACAAATAGGAAGAATATCACATTCAAGCTCATCACAGTACTTGTCCCCTATACTGAAGGGTACCCTAGCCCTTTCGGTGACACAAAGACTATCTTGATCATTTAACCAATGTAATGTATAGGGTTCAGGATATAGGATGGTTTCAAGTTTCAACTTAGATACTAATGATGCAGCTACAACATTAGTACAACTACCACCATCAATAATGATTACGCACAAGTTTTCTTGTACCCTACAAGAAGTATGGAACAAGTTTTCTCTTTGTCCCTCATCAATGGTTGGAAAAGAAGTCATATCCCAACGCAATACGTTAGTAGACAAATACAACTCACTTGACATTTTTGTTTACTAACTTCAACAACCACAATACACTTCACCATACCACGATAACACACCTTTATGCACCTATGGTGCTCACACTCAACCAATACAAGAAATGTTTACCGGTACATTAAATAAAGTCAAGTGAAATAATTGAAGCACAAATAAATAATTCTTGGTACTTCAAGTAAAGTTAAATAAATGAAGTACTCACAATTATTTCTAAGTAGTTAAGAATTAAATTCAACCACAAGTGTTAAGTAATGAGTTAAATTACTTTCACACTTTAATTGTTTGGTTTGAATTCAAATTCCACTACTCAACTTTCCTTTTCTTGCTTTGGTTTCACACTAATTAACTTCACAATGGGCAGCACTTAAACACAAGCACAAAAACACAACTCACCACCACACAACTCCCCTTTTAGCTCACGGTTCCACAATTATTCACGCCACCAACAACAAGTATCTATACAACACACATACGAACCAACGCTAATTACACACACCCCTCACTAAATGTACAAAAAAACAACACTACATACACTCCTCTTCAAGCCACGGTGTACTTTCCCCACTTCCACACAAATATCAAACAACAACTACAATGAAAAAGCCAGCTCAGCTTTCAAATTCAAAATAAGCTCAATAAGTGCAAAATTCCACAAATGGTAATAGGCTTTTTCAAATTTAAATGATACACAATTAATTATGACTTAATGTGTGTTTGAAATTTCAAATTGACCTCTTAATGTACCCTTTCAATTCTGATTTCAAATCTAAAAATGATAATTGTGTTTCCTCTAATTTCCGAAAATGCACACACTACATAATTCTACTTCACAATTGAAGCACCACTCTTCCCCTTCATGGTTTGTTATCCATGCACAACACTTTCACACTTTAGCTTCAAGGTGCAGCACCTAATTCCACATAACTTCCACAAATTCACAAATGGCAATTCCCTCACTCAACACACAAACACAACACCAACGATTCAATACTCCTTTTTACACCGCAATTCATACACATACAACCATGGTACAACAACCTCCACAATATTTTTTTTTTTTTTTGTAAGCACAACTCTACACACAATACTTCAAAGTATACACTTCCTTATCACTACACAACTCCAAAGCAATCCACAACTCATACACAAAAATAGAAACAATTCAAATTTGAAAATCAAACCACTTCACTAATTGCAACTCTTCCACAATTGGTAAGAAATGATTTTCAAATTCAAACAAACACACATTAACTCCTTCAATCTTAATGTTTGTTTTGAAAATCAAATAATTTCCAAATCCTCCACACTATTCAAATATAGAAATTTCAAATTGCTCTCCCCAATTCCGAATTCACAAATGTCACACACAACACCACAACACATGGTAAGGATTTCAAAGCAACACGTTCCTAGCCTTTAAATTTCACTTCCCACAAATGATGATAATGATAATTTTCCTTAAACTAATCACGGTCAACTCAAAGAGACAAACAATATGGTGAGTACTCCACATCCACAACAATTAACAACAAGGAAATTACTTCAACAACACAATTGAAATAATTCAATTCTTCAATGCACAATTTTCAGATCATGGTAATAAGAACCCTAATTTCCAAATTCCAAATTGCAAATCCCTCCTCTTAAACCTCAAGCTCTGATACCAAATTATGATGTGCCTAAAACTAAGATTAAGCACATACAAAAACCAATTTGAAAGACAAACAAACAATGTCAATCAAACTAGTCCCAATCTCATGAACAAAGGCGTCAATTTCAAATGAATGTAACCAATTCTTCAATTAGGATGTAATCAATCTTAGATCCAAATATGATATAGCTTTGATACCAAAAGATGATGTGCTTAAAACCAAGCCCAACCACATGCAAATGAATCAAAGAAACAAACCTCAACTCACAATTAAAAACCGGTCCAATGGAATCAAGAATTGCGTGAACCCTAATGGTGTTTTGATGAAATCCAAAGGTCAAAAGATTCAATTAACGATCCATCAATGTAATCTTCACCAAATAACAAGAAATACAAGTGAAATCCATGTGAATTTCACTAAGAAGACTAGATCTAATGCCGTGATTTCAACTTCTTCCTATAATATCCATTCATGTCATAAATGAAGATGATGATAACAAATACTAAAACAATCAATCTTATAACAAGATAATTGATCACAAATGCAATCAAAAATCTAACCAAGAACATCCAAATAAACCCTAGATATGACTCACAAGTGATGAAATGGAAACACAACAAAGAAGGAATTGATATAACTCACAATTGCCCTTAGTTATACTCACCACAATTTCAACTCTTGGAAATTAAAATTGATAAGGGAAATTGGATTTAGGAAACCCTAAGCCCTCTCACGAAAATGTGAAGTGTATTATGAAAATTTTGGCCCCCTCAAACCCTACTATAAGAAAGTATTTATACTTGCTACTCCTAGGGTTAGAAAATGGACAAAAATTACAAGTTTGCCACTTTTAAGGTAGTCGGTCCTAAATGGAAATTACAATGAAAAATGAAAGTGTCCTAAAAGAAAATATAACATAAAATGGTCCAAATAAAAATTACAAAAAAAAGAAAAGAAAAGTCTTCATCATGCGAGCTCTTCCATAGGATTCGTCAACCTAACTCATCGCCGGTTCAAGTCAGTCTATGAAAAACCCACAAGCTGAGTCTGAGTGAGTTTGTCTATCACCCTGTAAAGTATGATAAGTATTCTTGTTGGAATATAAAATACATGAATAAGATAAAAGAGGTTAGTAAACGAATAATTCTATGGTCGATTTTCTCAAAATAGGCCCTCATCGCCAAGATTCGAAATCCTTTAGTTCTTGCCTTAATGATAAGTCTAGTCGATTTTGATTCCTATCAATTGGCCTCATTGCCAATTCCCCCATTCACACTATCATTGGACATGTTTGTGATTTGATGAAGAAATCCCATAAATTATGGCACACTCTAAGTACAACACCAGCCCACATGTTTAACAACCAAAATAATACAATAACCCATGTTCCAAAAGTTTTAAGTCACAAGGAAATAATTTAATACCCTAAGTAAAGTTCAATAATTTAAGTACAAACAACTACCTTCAAGGAGATAGAATTAAATTTAACTACAAGTGTTTAAGTAATTAGTTTAATTACTTTCACACTTTAATGACTTGTTCGAATTTCAAATTCTACTACTCACTTTCCTTTTTCTTGCCTTGGCTTCTCACCACTTAAATACACAATTGGTAGCAAGGAAAACACATACACAACACACCATTCACCACCACACAAATTCCCCTTATGATCATGGCTCACAATGTTTCACGCCACTAGCATCAATGATCTTGACGACATATACAATAACCAACACCAAATGTACACACCCTTTACTAAATTTACAAAGATGCAACACTACATACATTCCTCAAGCCACGGTACACTTCCCACTTCCACAAATTATAACAAAAACCGCAACTTCAATACAAAATATGGCAGCTCACTTTTAAATTCAAAAAGGAGTTCAATAAGTGCAAGATTCCAGCTATTTCAAATTCAAATGAACACACAATTAATTAATCACTTACTATTTGTTTTGAAATTCAAATAACTTCCTTAAACCCACACACTCAATTCTGAAAATGTACACTAAGCCCCTCTTATGCCAAATTACTCCAAGCAAAATACACCCCCACTTCTTCACAATTGAGGCAACTTCAAGTTATGAAATTTAAATTCACAAAAATATGCTATTACTCTTCTTCTTAATACACGAAATTATCAACTAAATGGAGCTTCAACAAGCCCTCAAAACTCACTCCAACAAGCAACAAGTTTAACTCCCCAAGTAAGATAATCATGCCACTTCAAGTAACATCAACAATTCAATTTGTACTCTTAACTTCGGAATCAAAATATAAGATCAAGAACCTAAATTTTTGAAATAAAAAATCAAATAACCCTTATTATAACCACTTCAACAAACAACAAATTCAACTCCTCAATAACACAATTAAGCAACTCAATCCTCTACACACATACAATTTCGAATCAAAAGAAATGAAGAACCCTAATTGATAGTGAAGATCACGAAAATTCCCTTCTGTTAACCTATGCTTTGATACTAAAAGATGATGTGCCTAAAACCAAGTCTAGGAACATGTAAAACCAATTTGAAAGACAATTAGACAATGTCAATCAAATTAGCTTCCAAATGGCGTTAAATCTTCAATGTCGTTAACCAATTCCACAACACCACATGAACAAGATTGAAATGATGAAAATCACAATGATGAAATCCTCAATTGAAAACACTAAACATACTTAAAATCCCACAAGTTTATTATACAAGAACAAAGCCGTGATCCACTTTCCCAACAAAGCCAATCCACGGTTCAAAATGGAGCAAAAATTGATGGTAATAACAAGTGCTAAAACCAATCAATCTTATAACATAATGAAATGATTACAAATGCAATCAAATCTAACCAAAAATAGTCTAATTCAACCATAGATATAACTCACTAGTGATGAAAAGGAAATCACAACAAAGAGAACTTGATATTACTCACAAATTCACTTTGAGGCCACTCGCCACAATCTCAATTTTGAGATTGAAATTGATAAGAGCAATTTTGGAATTAGAAAACCCCAATCCTCGACATGTGAAGCGTTTTTTTTTTTTTTTCTGAAAAATTATCAAAAGTCCCGCAAAACCCTACTTAAGCAAGCATTTATACTTGCCCCCTTTAGGGTTAAAAAGTCTTTAAAATTACAACTTTGCCACTTTAAGGTGGCCAGTCCTAAAAACACAATTGCAAGTGAATGAAAGTGACCCAAAAGCTTACACAGAAATAATCCAAAGAAATAACTACAAATACAAAATAATAAGAATCCTCAAAGAGCCAATGTATTGAGGTGATGTTGATCACAGTGGGCCATTGGATGAGAATCTGATGATGACCCTAAGTGATCAACAATGAGAGTCATTTGGCATCCTGTTAAGAAATATCATTATACCTGTAAGATTATCACTCAAATATTTATTAGATAAAAAAGAAACAAGAGTAAATATGAGTGATTTGGATCATCATTCAAATCAAGTTCTATAGCTATCTAGGTCGCTAGAAAAATTCCTATAAAAAACCATCATGTAAGACCTAGTCATATAGGCTTGCCAAGCAATATATGGGATGCATACATAAGACAAATATCACATTCAATCTCATCATAGTATTTATCCCCTATACTGAAAGGTACCCTAACTCTTTATGATGGGAATCAAAATCCGACAAGACCTATCATTAGGACAAAAATTGAAGGATTTCAAATCTTGGCAATGAGGGCCCATTTCAAGCAGATCAACCTCGGAATAAATTATTATCTAACCTCTTTTATCTTATTCATGAATTGTATATTCCAACAGGTATGCTTATTTGGTTTCACAAGGCGATGGATAAACTCACTAAAACTCAGCTTGTGGGTTATCTATGGACCGACCTGAACCGGCGATGAGTTGAACCGACGGATTCAATCATGAAGCTAGCCTGCCGAAGATTATTTTCTTTACTTTTAATTTATGTTTGAACCATTTATTTTGTAAGCTTTATGGGACATTTTATTTGGTTGTATTTTACCTTTAGGACCAGCCACCCTATAGTGGCATAGTTGTGATTTTTTAGTCATTCTAACCTTAAAGGGTGCAAGTATAAATACTTGCAAATTAGGGTTTTTGAGGAGCTTTTTGAACATTTGAGAAAATACACCCCCTTTGCCGTGAGAGAGAGTGACTCTTTCAAGCATTTGCTCTTATCAATTTCCTTAGTGAAATTATGGCGAGTTGACTTGGATTTGTTGTGTGTTATATCAACAAATTACAAGTTGATCCTAATTCCAAACTAGTGAGTCATATCTGGTGAGGATTTAGTTATTTTATGTACTTTTGTTCTTATGAAATTAGGGTTCTAATTTCGAAATTTGAAAGCACCTTTGAATTGAATTTGAATACCATTTCGTTTTCCCTTCTAGCAATCGTCATTTGATATATTGTAATTCATCACAATTTCGGAATTTCATTTGGAATATTGAGGTATTTCCCTTCTTGTGGTGTGATACTTCATAGCCATTTCTCCCTTCAATTTGATTGTGCTTGAATTCCCCTTTTAGGCACATCATAATTTGGTATCAGAGCTTAAGGTTAAGAGGAGGGATTGTTGAATTTGAGATTTTTGATCCTTATATTGTTATCTTCCTATTGCCGTGAGTTGCTTATGGTTAAGAGGAGGGATTGTTGCAATTAGGATTTTCCTTTGTTTCCATCTTGCCGTAAGTTAATTGAAGGTATATGAGAAGGGTTTTGTTGATTGAAGTTTTGGGAATTGAAAGTTTTTGGTATTACCTTTGTGAACCGAATTGCAAGGGAGTGGAAATTCGGATCAAGTGAATGTATTTTTTTGTTGTTGTTACCTTGATGTTTACGTGATTGATCCTTGTTGATTAGTGTGTAAGAAAGGAAGTTATTTGATTTCAAAACAAGCATTAAGAGTGAAGGAGTTAATTGTGCTTGTTTGAATTTGAAAATTTGCATCTTACCAAATGTGGAGGAGTTGCAATTAGTAAAGTGAATTGATTTTCAAATTTAAATGCTGCCTTCTTATGTTTATTTCGGTTGAAGAATGTTATACAAGTGGAGAAATGCACCGTGATTGAGTAGGAGCATATATGGTGTTGTGTTGTGCAAATTGGAAGTGAAAGTGTATAATTTCCAGATTTGAATTGTGTGGAAGAAAAGGAAACAATTTGAATTGAAACACATCCATTTACTTCAAGTAGTTAAGAGTGGTATTGATTATATTTCATTTGAATTTGAAATTGATTCTTACCATTTGTGGCAAAGTTGCATTAAGGTTGTCACTTGTGAATTTGTTGCCGTGTATGTATGTAAGTTGCGGTGGAAGTGGAGTGTATAGTTGTTGTTGCCGTTTCTTGTTGTTGTTGCCATTTAAAGGAGCATTTTAGTTAGTTTTGTTTGTTGCTACCGTGGAAGTGAAGAGTTGCAACATATTATTGTTGCGTGAATTTATTGTGTTGTATGTAAAGTGTATAAGTGGCGGAGTGAGTTGGTTTTTGGCGTGAATTGTTTTTGTGAAGCAAGTGTGCTACAATTACTAGACATTACATTGGTACATCAAATAGATTGCATCCACAAAAATGTCTATTAATAGTGTGAATGGAGGAATGAGTGATGTAGCATATAGTCGAATTGGTGGAGGTCAGGGTTCTAATGTTGCAGGTGGGAGGACCTTAGATGAACAACTTCGGGACCTTAGAAAACTTGTTACTACATTAGCAACAAGGATTGATAGGATGACATTGCCACCACCACCAGTGGTACACCTTCAGGAGCCACCTAGAGCAAAGGGAGATTATCATGCTCTTAGAGAAGATAGAGTTGGTAATTTTGGACTTAAACCATTCCCAGAAATGGAATTTAGACCACCTAGAGGCTCAGAGTGTGCATAGCTACAAATGCCTTCACTTGAAGATAAGGGTTCCACAGATGAAAGATGTCAAACACCACTGTGCCAACCTTCAGAGGTTTCTGAAGGTAATGATCAGTTGGACTAATTGTTAGAAGACTCTAGGGATCAGCATAACAAGGATGAGTCAGAGGAAACAAACTCGTTGGAAAGTGTTGAGATAGAGGAAACATCTGTCGATAATGAGTCCTTGTTTTTGTTACAGGAGAGATACATCCTAGAGATGGAGGAAAGAAAACAATCATCTACTATAGTATTTCAGATATTGATATTCTGTAGAGATACTCCTTCAGATGGATTACTTTTGGGAAACAGAGTCTCTGCTGCATTTGAACTGCAAGATTTGAGGTCAAATCTTTTTGAGGTCCAAGGAGATCATGGGAATCAAAATCCGACAAGACCTATCATTAGGACAAAAATTGAAGGATTTCAAATCTTGGCAATGAGGGCCCATTTCAAGCAGATCAACCTCGGAATAAATTATTATCTAACCTCTTTTATCTTATTCATGAATTGTATATTCCAACAGGTATACTTATTTGGTTTCATAAGGCGATGGATAAACTCACTAAGACTCAGCTTGTGGGTTATCTATGGACCGACCTGAACCGGCGATGAGTTGAACCGACGGATTCCATCATGAAGCTAGCCTGCCGAAGATTATTTTCTTTACTTGTAATTTATGTTTGAACCATTTATTTTGTAAGCTTTATGAGACATTTTATTTGGTTGTATTTTACCTTTAGGACCGGCCACCCTATAGTGGCATAGTTGTGATTTTTTAGTCATTCTAACCCTAAAGGGTGCAAGTATAAATACTTGCAAATTAGGGTTTTTGAGGAGCTTTTTGAACATTTGAGAAAATACACCCCCTTTGCCGTGAGAGAGAGTGACTCTTTCAAGCATTTGCTCTTATCAATTTCCTTAGTGAAATTATGGCGAGTTGACTTGGATTTGTTGTGTGTTATATTCAACAAATTACAAGTTGATCCTAATTCCAAACTAGTGAGTCATATCTGGTGAGGATTTAGTTATTTTATGTACTTTTGTTCTTATGAAATTAGGGTTCTAATTTCGAAATTTGAAAGCACCTTTGAATTGAATTTGAATACCATTTCGTTTTCCCTTCTAGCAATCGTCATTTGATATATTGTAATTCATCACAATTTCGGAATTTCATTTGGAATATTGAGGTATTTCCCTTCTTGTGGCGTGATACTTCATAGCCATTTCTCCCTTCAATTTGATTGTGCTTGAATTCCCCTTTTAGGCACATAACTTTAGGTCACATGTAAACTTCCCTGATCACTTAGCCAATGTAATTTGTAGGGTTTAGGATGTGGGGTAGTTACAAGTTTCAATTTCGTTACTAGTAAGGTAGCTACAACATTAGTACAATTACCACCATAAAAAATAATGACACACAAGTTACCTTGCACCTTACATGATGGGAAATTTTCCGGCACCGCCTATGCTTTCAGAACTAGATTTGGCTGATGATTCAAATTGCTCATATTTTACTTCATATCTTTTTATATAATAAATATTTGAGAAATAATCTTACAGGTACAATAATAATTTTCCATTGGATGCCAATATGTCCTACATTAGTTGATGGTCACGAGACATCTTCAGATTTGCAATCAAAGGCCTACTGCAATTGTTTCCATTTCGAAGCATTGGCTCATGAAGATTTATGATATTTTGTACTTTGTAATTGTTCTATGGACTATGTTATGTTGTATTTTCTTTTAGGACACTTTCATTTTGATTGTAATTTCCATTTAGGATCGGCCACCTTAAAAGTGGCATAGTTGTAATTTTGTGCATTTTCTAACCCTAATGGGAGCAAGTATAAATACTTGCTTAAAGTAGGGTTTAAGGGGACATATTTTGCAGAATAGAAATTCACTTTTATGTGAGAGGGTTAGGGTTTATTCCTAATTCAATTTCTCTTATCAATTTCAAATCCCAATTTGAGGTTGTGGCGAGTGGCTTCAAGGTTAATTTGTCAGTAATATCAAATTTACTTTGTTGCAATTTCCTTTCCTCTCTAGTGAGTAATATCTAGGGTTGAATTGGATGTTTTATTGACCAAATTTGATTGCATTTGTAATCAAATCCTTGTTGCTTAATTGATTCATTTTAGCCTTAGTTTTAACCTTCAATTTAGCATCATTTTGAACCGTGGAACATTTTGTGGGGGAAAGTGGATCACGGAAATGGAGCTTGTTGATCTTGTGTGTAATTCATGTGAAACTACTTGTGATTATTGTTTATTGGAGAAAATTATCATTGTTGGATTGTTAATTGCAACTTTAAGCATTCGAAATTCATTAAATCTCCATTAGGGTTCATACAATCTTTGATTCCATTGAACTGGTTTGATCTTGTAAATTGAAATTGTTTCTTTGATTCATTTGCATGTGCTTAATCTTGGTTTTAGGCACATCACTACATGAAGTATGAAAAAAAATTTTCCTCTACTCATCATCATTAGTTGTAAAAGAGGTCAAGGCCAGGCATAATACATTAGTAGACAAAAACATGTCACTTGATGTACTTGCTCACTACTTCAACAAACCAATAATACACTACACCAAACACACCATGGCAATACACTCCTATACACCTATGGTGCAATAAATCCCCAATGCAACAAACACTTCCCTACACTTCAATTATAGCAACAATAAATTGAAGCAACAATTAAACACTTCTAAGTAGCAAGTTATTAAATTCAACTAAGCAAGTGTTTAAGTAATAATATTTAATAACTTTCACACTTAAATGCTTTTTTTTGAAATTCAAACTTAACTACTAAACTTCTTTTTCTAGTCACGGCACACACTCTATTCTATCTCCACATGTTGCACCTTCCTCTCACATAACAACACAAAAATTCATATCGCCACACACACACAGTGCACTCACTTCAACCACCACTTCACGCACAGCACCTTACTCACAGTGCAACACCCTTCAATTCAATACACAACACAAACTCCACCAATTTAATACATACTTAGGCCACCACACATACATACAAACTCGGCAACAAATTCAAATTGACACCCTTAATGCAACTTTCCCCACAAATGGTATGAATCAATTTCAAATTCAAATAAAATGTAATCAATACCACTTAATAACTTCTTCAAGCTTAATAGATGTGTTTGAATTCAAATAATTTCCCTATTCTCCACACAAATTCAAATCTGGAAATTGTAAATTGCACTCCCCAATTCCAAAAATTACACTTCTCTTCTCTTCACAAATGAGGTACCCTTAATTCCGAAAATGACACAAAAAAAGCACTTCGTACTTCCCTTCCCTTCATGGCAAATTCAAGAATAAAGGGAATACAACAAGATCTCCACTTCTACTTCAACAATCAATAAATATGACTAAACAAAACCGAAATCAAGTACTTCAATTCCACCTCAGCACTTCGGATTGATAAGTAAAAATGCAAGAACCCTAATTCCCCAAATCAACAATCACAAAATCCCTTCTCGAAAAACCAATGTTATGATACCAAAAAGATGATGTGCCTACAATTTGATTGCAAGAACACCAAACCAATTCCACAAAAATGCATGACATAAACAAATACTTAAACCCTAAATTTCAAATGATATTCATGCAATTTACAATGAAAATCAATTATATTACCAAACAAGTCGAATGAACAACATAGTAGAGTCCAATTTCCAACTGAAATGGAGTAAACCTTAGATTAGATATTGAACCTTAATTGGCATGAACTTTGAACACAACATGAACAAATCCAATCACTCACTAGATATGAAACATTAGTAATAATTAGAATTAACTTAAGAAATTTGATATTACTCATAAATTCTTAAGCCAATCTCGCCACAATTCTACACATGAAATTCATAAGAGATGAGATTTGTATGCAAGGACTCTCCTCATGGCACAGTGTTTGATATTTTTGAAATGTTAAAAAGTCCCCAACAAAATCTAGTTAGAAAGTATTTATACTTGCTCTAGTTAAGGTTAAAATGTCCAAAAAAATTACACATATGCCACTAAGTGGCCGAATTTAACAACAAAATACAAAATCATAAGTCCCAAAAATGAGTAAAAAGTGGCCGATTGAATAATGAAAATACAAGTACAAAAGATGGTCTTGAAATGGCCAGTTCTTCAAGTCAATTGAGCACATTGCGGACTATTAGATGTGAGTCCAAGGATTTTCCCAATTTGATCATCAACATGTTTCTATTTGCCATCATGTAGAACTGATAAATGTACCTGTCGGAATGCACAACAATTATGTGAGACAAAAGTAGATACTAAATTAACATCTTCAGGGTTTAGTTATCCATGGAGGATCCTCATAGTTCGATTTTGTAAACCTTAGCTCGGGCTCTAGTGATTGGTCCTATAGGAATCTGATTCCTATCATCCCGAGAAGAATTGTATAGGTTAAGTAATGTGCCTCTATCACTATTTCCTTCTTCAGTTCCACATTCTCTAGCATGCATAATCTTATTCCATATCTTAAGATCCCCTCTATGTCTATATTAAACTCAGGAGCCTTGCCTTGTTCTATCTTGCTCTTGATCTCTTGGATATTCTTATCCTTTACCTAGCTAATCATAATTTTTTCCACTAAGGTTGGTTGTATGCATAAAGTGGCCATTTTCTCTCCTACTTATTCAGTCAAAACATCTAACTCCAACTTATGCATGTCATCCAATAACTCTCACTGTGAAGTGAAGCAAGCAGCAACATTACTTTGTTTCTTCCTTCTAAAGGCATTTGCTACCACATTAGCTTTTCCTAGATGTTTGATACACTCAGAATGTATATAAAATAAAAGCGCAATAGCAGCAAGTGCACTGGTTGTATCATGTAATAGAGTGGTGAAAAGTAAGGTTGTCGATCCCTCGAGGAACCAATAGAGTACTAGACCTATGGCAATTCTTATCAATATCTAGGTGATTGAAAAGGGGTTTTCAAATGTCTAAGCTAAAAATTTAACTTAAAGCAAACAAGGAGAATTTGATGAAGAATCTATCAATTATGAACGAGGGAAATTAGAATTCACCCTAGATTCGTTAATCAAACTGCTACCATGTTATATCAACTAGTGGTTATAAGGTTATTCAAGTGAGTTTAAAAAAACCTTTTTAGGGAAGTTAACCTTAAATCAATTAGTCGGCTTCCACGTCTCTAATTAACCAAGGAATCAAAATTATGTTCATACACCTCCCGATGCTACAAACAACTAATGCCCTAAATCAATTAACCCTAATCCCTTAGTGATTAATTAACAAGAAACATTGCATTACGCCCTCCATAAACTCTAATTAAACCAATTATCGCAACTCCCGTATTGACAATCAGTCTAATTAAGAATTCCTAACAAATCCTAATCAACTCCCGTATCAAAAGGATTTCTAATAATTATAATCAAAGACCAATTATAATTGAAATCAAAGGAATTGCAATCATGAATAATCCTAATAACTCCTAATCATATAACATGGCTACAATTATCCTTTTAACATTCTAGGGTTTCGTCCAATTTCCCAAGGAAAAGACTTAGCAATTCATGGAGATAAAGACATGATTATGATTCAAGGAGATTCATGCAAAAGAAATCATATTCAATAGTTAGATCAAATACTTAAATTGCATATAAGAGATAAAGTTCAGAAATCACCAATTCAACAATACAAATAAAACCTTAATTGCAAGGAACTCCACAAATCCTTCACAAAAGATGATAATCTCCACCAAGGTCACAAAGTTTTCTCCAAGATTTGATCTCCACAATTCTCCCTTAAAACTAGGTTAAAACTACTTTAAGAACAAGAAAAATTGACTAAAGATCCCCCACAAATCGACCTAGGACCTATATATATGCAAGGGGAGGCGAGGAGATGCAATTAAAACAAGACCGGCCCAAGGCCAGCAGCCTTCATTTAAGCCGGCCATAAAGGCCGGCGGTGTTGCATGGAAAGCCGGCCATAAAGGCCGGCGGTGTTGCATGGAAAGCCGGCCATAAAGGCCGGCGGCCTTGATTTTTTCCTTTGCCATCCTTCAATCTTTTCATGCTTCAATTTGTATGCAATCTCTCCAAATTGATTAAGCTTTGAACTCAAAGTCCTCTAACATCTGAAATATAAAAATAAACATGATTAAGTACCATTTCCTTGTGATTTCTCTAAAATCAATAATGAATACTTGCAAATTGCTTAATGAATTATGAGTAAAATATGCCTTTATCAACTCCCCGACACTTAAACTTTTTCTTTTCCTCAAGCAAAATAAAACCAGAAAGAAATCCATCATAGAATGTACAAAATTTTTCATTATCATACAAACTTGAACATCTATCATCTCTACTTCTGACTCACTACTTTGTGATGCCTACCACTCAAACCAAACTGGGAATATGTGATTAGAGTACTATATTCAAAATTAACCAACTAATCTAGAGAAAACAAACTTTAATCCAAGCGTTTAACCTAAGAATTCTTATTCCAAAAGTAGATATTCAGTCCTAAAAGAAAAACACCCATTTAAACTTCACTGGCAATTAGCAAGCATATGATCCTTCCCATCACTTCTTTAAACGGGTCAACATAAAATGAAAGCATATGATATCAATTCCTTTCTCCCTTTTTATTATAAGTCCAATGTAACTTATTGATGAGCATTCACTAAAACTCTATTTTTTTTTCTCTTTTTTTTTTTACTATAAAATAAGTTTGTGTATTGAACTTTTGCTTCTCCACCCTTATCGCTATAGTGAGATCACTGGTTCGGCACATCCCGGGCTCATCACCCAAGTGACCAGGTTTTAAAGGGACCCCACCGAACTCTCCATCACTCTAGCATTCAAGTTTGCATACTCTTAACTCAATTACCTGAGTCATTGGAGTAAGGCAACTTATTTCATTTGAATGCTATATAGAATTAAGACTTTTTTATAAGGGATCACTAAGTGAGGAGTTTCCCTTACCTCTTTCATTAGATGTTGAAAAGCTTTCAAAGCAACTTTCAAGAAGATATACTAGCTAGAGAAGAGACCCGAAGTAGACCTGTTTATCTTTCACAAGAGGACTCAATAAACTCTTAAACTTCAAATTATAAGGCTAAAAACTAGGTAAATTTGATTTCTAAAGATTTTATTCATTAATTTTAACTAAGTACAGGAATCACAACAGTGGTGAGTAGGGCATAATAATGAGTTATTATCTTTAATAAATCATAAACAGTTGCAAAAGGCTATTTTTTTTTTTTTAGGTATAATCTCTAGATTTCCATCAAAATTTTGAAAAAATTGGCCTAAAAATTGTCAAATAACTTAGGGACAAATACAGTTAAAGATAATGGAAGAGTATGATCATCAAAGCATAGAACAGGCAATAATCATCTCAACTTTAATACTTACATTCCCTTCCCCACACTTAAGAATAGACAGTGTCCACACTATCTCACATCAATGCAAATAACAAAATAGGAAGGAAATAAGACAAAAGGAACTGGTAATCCCTAGTATAACATGTAGAAGCCATATTTAAATCCCACCAAAGTTGAACTTGGAGAGATTGGTCCTTGTGAACATTCACCTTGCATTTTCCTAAAAACAATTAAAAGAAAACCAACGAAACACAATAAGGTAAACGTAAATATGGGCTGCCTCCCATAGAGCGCTTGTTTTATAGTCATCAGCCTGACTATCAGGGTTTGTCATCTCAGCTTAAATCAAGGAGTTTAAACAACTCCTCCAACACCATCGTCTTCATATTAGGATTCTAAGCTTCCTTCCATGGTATGGTGCCCTTCTTTTTAGCTTCCACCAATGTTTTGTAGGCGGATATCAACAAACTTACCTGTTGGATGTCTGCCCCTGACCACCCCAGGATTTCCTTATGTTCATCCAATTGGCCTTGAATATGCTGCTGCAATTCTCTTGTCATAGGTGCTGGATTAATGTGAGGCTATGGATTTCTTGAATTCAGACACTTATAATCAAACAATTGATTAGAAAGACATTAGGTTCAAGTGTCTACATGGTCATTAGTGTCGGCACTAGTGGCTTCTCATAGTGGTCCATCTTCTCAAAAGCAACAACATTTTCAGTCTGGCGTACTTGCTCACAGCCTTGTTTTCTTGCTCATCCTCACCCCCCCAATCATCTATCTCATTCAAGACAACTTCAAGAGTGGTTTGCCTTACATCTTCCTCCACATCATTGATCCACGCAAAAAGAGAGAAAAAATGAGCGTGAATAAATACCAGCAAGTGTACCGGATCGGATCAAGTAATATAGTGAGAGAAGAGTGTTGAACCACGAAGATTGATTAAGTAATAGACCTTTATCAATTTCTACTATTATTTAGGCAATGATGTTTGATGAGAATTGAATGAATTAATGCTAAATGCTCAAAAAGAGGATTATGTTTAAAAAAAATGATAAATTGATGGTGGGAAATAGAATCCACCCTAATTCTACTAATCATAAATTTCCTTCATGTTAAATAACTCATAG